>PVJH01002527.1:0-166137 GCA_004026705.1 Nesogale talazaci | reverse complement strand
TGTCCATTGTCCCCTCTATTGTTCAATATCCTACTGGAGGTTTTAGCTAACAGCATAAGGCAAAGAAAAGACATAGAAGGTATACGACTGGGGAAGGAAGAGGTGAAATTATCATTATTTGCAGATGATATGATTATATATATGGAAAACCCCAAAAGCTCCACAAAGGGATTACTGGAAACAATAGAGGAGTATGGCAGAGTAGCAAGCAGGGTACAAGATCAACAATCAGAAGTCAATTGGTCTGCTGTACACATCAGATAAGACCACAGAAGAGGAGATAAAAAAAGAGGCATCCTTCACAATAGCCAAGCATACATTGAAATATCTAGGGATATACCTGACAAAAAGAACAAAAGATCTATATGAGGAAAATTATAGAACACTATTATAAGAAACCAAGAATGACTTCAAGAAATGGAAAAATATCCCATGCTTGTGGATTGGAAGACTCAATGTAGTCAAGATGACAGTCCTATCCAAGGCACTATAATAAGTTTAATGCAATACCGATACAAGTACCATCCTCCTTCTTCAAAGAAATGGAAAAAATGATTTCTAACTTCACATGGAGAGGGAAGAAGCCCAGAATTAGTAAAGAACTCCTCAAAAAGAAGGACATCATGGGAGGCCTTGCCCTACCTGACTTTCGCACATACTATATAGCCACAGTGGTCAAAACAGCATGGTATTGACATAATGACAGATACTCAGACCAATGGAAAAGAACTGAAAATCCAGAAATAAAAACACAAGCATACAGACAACTTATCTTTGATAAGGACCCCAAAAGTATCAAATGGGAAACAGATGCCCTTTTCAACAAGTGGTGCTGGAAAAAATGGATATCTACCTGTAGAAAAATGAAGCAAGACCCTTACCTCA
This sequence comes from Nesogale talazaci, assembly GCA_004026705.1. Classification (NCBI taxonomy): domain Eukaryota; kingdom Metazoa; phylum Chordata; class Mammalia; order Afrosoricida; family Tenrecidae; genus Nesogale; species Nesogale talazaci. Next base: position 165,252 of record PVJH01002527.1, on the reverse strand, counting down.
CTCCATGCACTAGAATAAATTCAAGGTGGATTATAGACCTTGAAGTAAAACCCCAGACTATTAGGGCCATCAGTGAGGGAATTGGGAACAATCTGAGAACACTGGCACAAGGACTACATAGGTTAACAGAAATAGGAAAAGACACAAACACAGAAGAGGCTCAAAAAGACAAATGGGATATATTAAAGATTAAACACATGTGCACATCGAAAGAATTCACCAAGAGAGTAATAAGAGAGCAGACAGACTGGGAAAACATCTTTGGCAATGACAAATCAGATAAAGGTCTTATTACTAAAATCTACAATACCCTGATAGCTTCCAAAAAGAGCAAAACTAACTGCCCACTGAGGAGATGGGCAAAGGAATTAAACAGAAGTTTCACAGAGGCAGAAACAGAGAGACCAATATATATATGAGAAAACGCTCCCAATCATTAGCCATAAGAGAAATGCCAATCAAAACAACAATAAGATACCACCTAACACACTCAAGGATAGCCCAATTCAAAAAGTCAGAAAGTAACAAATGCTGGAGAGGCTGTGGGGAGATAGGGTCGCTTATCCACTGCTGGTGGACCTGCATGTATGTGCAGGCACTATGGAGATCAATTTGGAGATACCTAAAACAGATGGAAATTGAACTACCATACCACCCAGCAATTCCCCTACTGGGCATATACCCAGAAGAGACAAGCAACAATCCATGACCAGAGATCTGTGCTCCAGTGCTCATCGCTGCACAGTTCACAATTGCAAGGAGTTGGAAGCAGTCCATATTCCCATCAACTGATGAATGGATTAAAAAGCTGTGGTACATACATACAATGGAGTACTATGCATCGCTGAAAAGCAGTGATGAACGCATGAAGCACATCACCGCATGGGAAGAACTGGAAGAAATTATGCTGAGTGAAGTAAGCCAAGCGCAAAAGGACATGTACAATATGAATCCGCTGAGGTAAGCATATTAATAATTTTAAAATTGGAAAGGGGCATTGGGAAAAACTACTCTATAGAGAAAATCCTGGGAGAAGGCCCAGGTAATATGGCAGGGGCCAGATCAAATCTAAGGCTACATATGGTAGCCATCAAGGGGGGAGGGGAGGCAGATGGCGATGTGTAGAAAGGGAAGGGGGCACTAAACCATCAAAGGGGAGGTTATTGTTTACATCTCCACAGGGAAAGAGGGACCAACTTAAACCCAGAGACCCAGCATGTGAATGCAGCATGACAGCATGGAGTGGAGGACCAGTGGAGGGACCTGAGAACACAACCCCAACCCCAACTATAGGGACAGCCACCTCTCTACCAGGGAAAGTTGCCTTGGAGGCCAGCACTGAAGTTGAAGCTTGGGGAGTGAGATAAGCCTGACCAGAGCACAGGAGAACAAATGAAAGGGGAGGAAGAGAGAATGACGTGCGTCCTGGCCCACCGAGCCTTCAGGGAAATAATCCCACTCAGAACAGCTACTGCACAAAGAGGACTGCATGGCCAGCCCCATTGAGAAATATGGCTACCCTCGCAGACCCAAGGCCTATTGGGGCCAGGAAGAAGAAGCGGGGTCAAGATTATACCCTGTTGGACACAACCACACCAATGCAAAGCACCCAGAGTGTGTAACAGAGCGTAGAGTCACAGATGGAGTGACAAGGATATACTTTGGGGCCAGGGTATTGGCACCCCATCCGACTCAACCAGGGGTCACTCTAGGAGGTCAACTACAGACCTTGAACTTTTTACAGGTTCTTATATTGCTATTATTTTTATTATTCTGTTACATATTGTATAGTACAGTGAGGGGGTTTCTTGCTGTTGTTATCATTGTTTTATTTGTTTAAGTTGCTCCATTTTAGGAGACCTTTCTTATACATATTGCTACCTCTATAGGTCTATCTAGACAAGATAGACTGGAAAAAGAGGTTGGAGGAAAAAAATTACAAGTCTGATGGCTCCAGGCTAGGGGACATTGAAGAGGGGGAGGAGGGGGAAAGGTGGTGATGTCGACCAGCCCAGGAAAAAGGGAATAACAATTGATACAAATGCAGGGTCAAGGTGGGTGAGAGAAGGCCAATAGGGATTGATTAAGACTAATGTAACAGAGAGAAAATACTGAAACCCAAATGGAGAGTGAGCATGATAGTGGGATAGGAGGGAAGCAAATGGAAATAGAGGGAGGAACTGGGGGATAATGGGCATTTATAGAGGTTCAAATACAGGTATGTACATAGGGGCATATATTTATAAGTGAGGATGGGGAAAGAGATTAATGTGTATACTTACAGGGTTAGTAGTAGGACAACAGATGGGCATTGGACCTCCACTCAAGTATCTTCTCGGTTCAAGAATACTTTGTTCTATTAAATTGGCATTCCAAGATGCTCACCTTTCCGACATGATCACTGAAGACAAATGTGTGCATAAGCAAAGGTGGTGAAGAAGCTGATGGTGCCTGGCTATCAAAAGATGCAGCGTCTGGGGACTTAAAGGCTTGAAAGAAAGCAAGCAGCCATCTAGCTCAGAAGCAACAAAGCCCACATGGAAGAAGCACACTAGCATGTGGAATCATGAGGTGTCAAAGGGATGAGATATCAGGCTTCAAGAACTCAAAAGCACAACTTTGCAAAGGGATCCTAATATGATCCCTGAGGACAAATGTGTGCATAAGCAAATGTGGTGAAGAAAGCTGATGGTGCCCGGCTACCAAAAGATATAGCGTCTGGAGACTTAAAGCCTTGAGTAAACAAGTGGCCATTCAGCTCAGAAGCAATAAAGCCCACACGGAAGAAGCACACCAGCCTGTGTGATTATGAGGTGGTGAAGGGATCCGGTGTCAGGCATCAATGAGCTAAAATTATATTATTATTAATGAGGGGGAGTACAGATTGGGGACCCAAAGCCCATCAATAGGTGAGGTGGCATCCTTTTGCAGAGGGGTTACAAGGAGGAGATGAGTCAGTTAAGATACAGGGTAGGAGCAATGAAATATGCAACGTTCCTCTAGTTCCCATGCTGCCTCCCACCCACTATCATGACCCCAATTCTACCACATAAATCCAGCTAGACCAGGAGATGTACAGTAAAGTTGGAAACATGGGAAACTTAGGATAGATGATCCATCAAGTCTAGTAATAGGAGTGGTAATACTAGGAGGGTGGAGGAATGGAGGAATAGAAAGGGAGAACCAACTTCAGGGATCTGCACGTAGCCTCCTCTCTGGGGCACGGACAACAGGGAAGTGAGTGTTGGGACACATTGTACAGTGTACAGGATGAAACAATAATTTTTAAATTACTAAGGGTTCAAGGAGAAGGGGAGGAGGAAGGGTAATATAGGGAGCTGATAATGGGGGCCTGGAGGGAGGAAGAATGTTTTGAGAGTGATGATGGCAATGGGTGTGTAAAAGTGGCCTGCATACAACTGAGGTTATTAGGGATTGTGATGGGAGTTGTATGGGCCCCCCCAATAAAATGATTCATTAAAAAAAGGGAGGGATGGGAAAGGGGAGTTGTTGTTGTTTTTTTTAAAGAGGAGCTTGTACCAAGGGCTCAAGTGGAAAATGTTGGGAAATGTATGTGGAAACATGTGTGCAAATGTGCTTGATACAAATGATGTACTGAATGTTGTAGTAGCTGTAAGAGCCCCCAATAAAATTTTTTAAAAAAACTGAATCCAAACTCACTGCCAACTTGATGTCGACTCATTGTGAACCTTTAGGACAGGGCAGAACTGCCCTGTGAGTTTCCAAGACTGTGTTTATGGAATCAGCTAGCCTATCTTTCTCACACAGAAAGGCTAGTAGTTTCAAACTGCTGACCTTGCAGATTGCAGGCCAACCTATAACAACTGTAACACCAGGAACCCCCAAATGTATAGACATGTGATTGCAATTTAAGAAGTTTGGTTAATAACAGATTTCGATAATAAATAAAATAAAAATAATGGAAAGATCATAACAGTTTCTTAATATTCCAGGATCAACACAAAGATAAATTTTAACTTGTGTGTCTTACTCTAAAACAAGCACTTTAAATCTATTTTACTTTCTGTTGAGATGCTTTAAAACTTTGGAAGCAAATAAAAGTACCAAAAATTCTTTTTAGGCAACTATTTTTTATCTTTTGAAAACTGCTCCTTTAATATTTTCTTTGACTGAGAATTAGTATGCTGTTTTGTTTTAAAGTACAAAAAGCTTTCATAATTTAGCAGGCTGCTAATGACCTTTCCTGTAGGAACATTGATGCTTCTCATACATCTTAAAATGAGATGAGGGCATATAGCAAGTCCACTGTCATTGTGTTTGTGTTAATCAATGTGAGGTTTGGCTCATGTAGATTTCTACTCATAAAACACTGCTTGTGCTGAGCCCCGGTGGCGTAGTGGTTGTGCGCGGGACCGCGGCCCACTAGGATGGAGGTTCAATTCCAGCTCCCAGGAGCAAAGGCTGAGCCTCCTACTCCCACCACCAGGGCAGTGATGCCTAAAAAAAAAAAAAAAAACCCTGCTTGTGAGTTGTGTTCAACTCATGAAACAAGGGCAGTTTGGGAAGTAGAATTTTCTTTTTATTATTATTATTACTATAGCAACATACATGCAACAAAAAATATAATTAATCAACTTCTTTATGTACATTTCATGAATTTGATTTCATATTACAAGTTACAGCTGTTCTTGCTATCTTTTTTCAAATTATCCCATCACCTTTAATGAAGAGCATATTCTAAGAAAAAAACAATAACTTTTCCCTTTCCTTCCACCCCTGCTAACCATGTATTACATATGGTTTCTATATAATTGTTTATCTTCTATTAGGGGTCCTTTTGTGTCTCACTTATTTTGCTCACTAAACTTTTCCTCGAAGTTCCTCCATGTGTGGCTTGCCTCCAGACTTCTTCCTCTTTATGACTGAGGAATATTCCAATGGATGTCTACACGACATTTTGTTTATCCCTCCATCAGCTGATGACCACCTGTGATTTAAGGAACACCAGTGCTCAGCCTATCAAAGGGGAGTGAGGGGACAGCTCATTGTCGTTTTGATTTGCATTTCTCTAATGGCAAATGACTTTAATCGTCTTTTCAAGTACCTGCTGGCCATGTGAATATCCGATTTGGTCCCAAACGGAATGGCTGTGGAGTTGCTATCTATTCTTACTGTTTTCAGTCTTTTGCGATGCATGAAAAACATTAATGCTCCCACAGCAAAGGTCACTAACAGCTTGCTAAATGATGAAATTCTTTGCCCTACTTTAAATACTGTTTTAATACTTTAAAACACAGGGGTGGATCTACTCTGCCCTGTAGCGTCATGATGCGTGAGAGTCCATTCAAGGACAGCAAGTTTGGTTTTGAATTTTCCTTCCAGGAAATAAATTCCAGAGATTCAGTGGCCATCTGCTACCTAAGAAGAGACTTTACCACACAAGACCCCAGTACTGAGAAGAAAAACAGAAAAGAAAGACAACAGAGGCTGAGACTCCCAACCACACTAGGTCAATCATGAACTCACTATATCTGGTCATACTATTTTGTAAAAATAAGAATAATAAGCACTTACTTTACCTGCCTGAAAAAAACAAACTCCTTGCAGTTGAGCTGTTTCCAGCTGACAGTGACTCTGTAGAACAGAGTGAAACTTTCCATCAGCTGAACACTGCAGCACTGTGGTGTCATAATCTGGTGTCAATTTGAGATGTTTGAGGTGGGGGGGGAGTCTAGTCAGTCAATAACCAATGAAGGATCTGTGCGGATGTGGCCTTCTCCTGAGAATTCTGGGAACTGCTATTTTTCCTCATTGTTGACAAGAGAAACTTTCTATCTTTACCGACTTCCTTCCAGACATCCGTGGGGACAAGACACACGGCATGATGCTGATAGACCCTCCTCCCCACCCCCCACCCCCCGCCCCCCGCCCTGGGAAGTGGAGAAGCCACATGCATAACCGTGCCAGCGCTGAGATGCTTACAACATCACTGGATTCAAAGACTTTCTACCCACTGCCTGTGATTGTCCTGTGTTCAGTATCATTGCCTGAATTTCAAAAGTCTGAAGAGGACTTTACTGATTGGTATTAGACATATGGACTAGTACCAAACTTATAGCATTGGACAGAACTGGGTTTGGATGCTTTCTTAATGTATAATTACCCTTTATATAAAACTCTCTCTTATAAACATGAGTGTGTATGAATTTGTTTCTCTGGTCTGCCCAGACTAACACAAACCCTAGGTCACCAGCGTTCTTTTGATTTCATTTAAGCCACTATTACTTCAGTTTTCTGTTACTGCACACAAAACAGAACAGCTCATTTTCCCAGGAGCCCCATTTCTCCCCAGAGTTTGGGTAATGTTTGGACAGAAGGGAAAAGGCATATTAATTATTTCAGCAAAGTAATTAATGTGCTTTAATGAAAAATAATTGAAAAAACATTATTAAGTCAAGGTAAAGAAATAGACATTTACACTATTTTTACTGTCATGCGTTAAATTACATATATATCAAGTCATTCTCAGGGGAGTGTGAGAGGTTGAGACAGAGCCGCAGGAAAAAGACAGAGCTCAGTTAGGGATGAAATGCAAATATATAGGTTTTCTTTGAGGTAGTGAAGGACTTGAGGAGAGGAAGGAAAGGGACAGCAGAGAAAGAGACAGGCAGACAAACAGGGGCATCTTGAGCTCCTGGGCGGTCCCGAGGCCAAGAGTTAGACCAGGGAAGCCGCACCCGGTATTGGGGCTGTAGGACATCTATAGGGTCTGAGCTACAAACATGTGGGCTAACAAAAGAAAGGGGAAGTTTCTTGTGCTGCATTCGCAAGTTTGGGCTGGGAGATGACCCATGAGCAATCATCTTGTTTCACAGACGTGCTTCCCAGAATGTCAGGAGGGGAGTGTGTGAGATGGCAGAGGCAGGGGTGACAAAGTTCAGCAAGTTGTTCATCTCCTTCTTGGGAGGCCAGTGCACAGGGGTGCAAGGGCTGCTTGGTCCAGGGGGCTGCCTTCTCTGACCCTGGCCCATACAGGGTGGTAGTTAAGAATTCATGCAATTTGGTGAGTATGTAATGAGAGAATCAACCCAATAGTAAGATTTGGTATGACCAGACAATCCGGTGTTTGGGATGAGGATAGGATGCAGCCCCCTTAATCAGCACCTCTGATTCCATGTTTGGGGACTGTCCAGGGGCGTGGCCTGCATCAGCTTTTGTTTCACAAGAGATATAAGGAGATTGAAGTGAGAAAAGAAGCAGGGACCTCATATCACCAGAAAAGAAGAGCGAGGTTCTTTGGCTTCAGGGTTCCTATACTGCTGCTGCTGCTGCTGCTGTTGTTGTTGTTGCTGCTGCTGCTGCTGTTTGTTGTTGCTCTTGTTAGGTGCAGTTCTGACCCACAGAAACCTTTCCACCAAAAAGGACATGCGGCCCAGTCCTGCACCATGCTCTCAATTGTTTTCATTGTTTTCATCCTCAAGGACCTTCCTCTTTCTTGATGCCCCTCTACTTTACCAAACACGATGTCCTTCTCCAGGAATTGTTCGCTCCTGAGAACATGCCCAAAGTAGGCAAGACAAAGTCTCATCACAATTGCTTCTATTTGGGGGAAGGGGCATCACTGCCCTGTGGTGGTGGGAGTAGGAGGCCCAGCCTTTGCTCCTGTGGAGCCGCTCCTGGAATTGAACCTCCATCCCAGTGGGCCACAGTCCCCCGCACAACCACTACGCCACTGGGGCTCAGCCCCACAATGGCTTCTAAGAAGCACTCTAGCCGCACTTCCTCCATGATGGACCTGTTTGGCCCTTTAGCAGTCGGTGGTATATTCACTTCTTCTCCAGCACCACAATTAAATGCATCAATTCGAATTCAGTCTTTATTCAATGTGCAGCTTTCACATGTATATGAGGTCATTGAAAATGCCATGTCTCCAGGTGCACGTTAGGACTTAAAGTAACATCTTTATAGATCTACCTAATGTACTATGTCTTTTGTTCATGATGCTTCCATGAACAATGATTGTGAATTCCAGCATGATAAAATCCTAGATAGCTTCAAACTTATCTCCATAAATCATAACACTACCTAGTGATCCAGTTGTGAGGAATTTAGTCTTCTTTACATTGAATTGTAATTCATGTCAAACGGATCTTGGCTGAAAGCAGAGAATACCAGAGAGAAGTTTACTTGTGTTTTATTGACTATCCCAAAGCATTCAACTTTATGTATCATAACAGATGTGATAATCTTGAGAAGGGGAATTGCAAAATACATGATCTTGCTCATGAAAAACTTGTGCACTTGTGCCAATAAAACAAAGGAATAACATGATTTAAAGTCAGGAAAGGACTGTGACAGGGTTGTATCCTGCCACCACACTTCTCTAATCTGTACGCTGAGCAAACAATCAGGGAAGCTGAATTATATGACGAGAAACACCTAAGTCCGAGGAAGATTGATGGCTGGGATCTATTTCCGGAGCCCACAGGGAGGGAACTGATACTCTGAAGTCAGATTTCTACCATAAACAAAGAGAGAAAAATTCAAAGTTTCTTTAAAGTATTACAAATCCCTTGAAATGTTATTTCCCCTTTATTGGAGTACATAGTCTTAAAGCCCTTATTCCATAATGAATACACTTGCCATTTCTAACTATGAAAGATGATCTCTGCACTTTTCCAGTGCTGCCTTTTTATGACAGTGTACATGAAGCTCAAATTTAGAAATCTTGGACAACAAAATAAAGTTGTGACGACCTCAAGAGATAACATACAGTTCCTTTTAGCTTTCTTTTCAATAACTTGTGAGCTATAACATGATTTTAAAATGCCACTGCCCCTAGTCAAGTTAAGTCAGGAGATTGGGTAAAGTAGTGATGAGATGTTGCACTACAATCTACAAAGTCAGCAGTTCTAACCCACAAACTGCTGCGCAGTAGACAGACAGGGCTTTCTACTCCCAGAAAGAATTACAATCTCAGTTGAGCCCTGGTGGTGCAGTGGTTGTGTATAGGACTGCAGCCCACAGGGTTGATGGTTCAAATCCAGCAGCAGCTCTCTAGGAGCAAGGCTGGGCTTCCTACTTTCCACCAGGGCAGTGACGCAGGGGGGAAAAAAGAATTACATAGAGGCATTCAACTCCATTGAAGTGAGTAGAGAAGTAATGTTAGAGTCAACTGTCTTATTTCGATGAAAAAAATATGTTCCACTAAAAAAAGGTGCGCTTAACTATTAAGTTAAATTTTATGCTAATAGCTTATGCATCAATAGCCTTATAATTAGAATTATGCATTAAATCTCATAAAGGTAGGTATCAATTATTAGTTGAAATGTTTATAGGCAGTTCAGGAGAAATTAGGTCTTACTTTTCAAAATGTGCTTTACATAGAAGTTTAAATGCACAATCATCAGGCTGTTTCTTTGTCTTTCTTGGTTTCTAGAAGAGAATGTTGTGCATCGTACAAATCAGGTATGGGTCATTTACCATCCACAACATGTACAGTAAGTTAGGGTATTTTTACATTAGGAAAACATCCCATTAAAACCTTCTGGGAGCTCATTTCTGGCAGCCCATTTTGCCACTGGAGTTGCTGGTAGAGGCCTGCAGTGTGGTCTCTAGCAGCAAGAAATCTTAGAGAGGCAGATTCCATGCAGCCCCACCTGCTAGTCTGTGCACCTGAAGAGCAGAAGCAGCCCAGACCCCAAAGTCACTATGACTGTTTGTCTCTCCGGGCGCACAAGACACTAGCGCTCACACACACAGCCATTACTTCTGCTTCTGCTTCTCCTACCTGAATTCATGGTTCAGTGTTACAAGCTTCTGGGGTTGGGGATCTTTAAAACCATTAAGGAAGTATAATAAATGAAAAGAGAGCTCCTTTCCTTTTAAGAAACTCAGGGTGTTGGTGAGGCATGGTTCATGAGCATAAGTCAGGCTCTCTATTTCTTAGCTTGAGAGACTAGATGTATGAGTCCAGTTTGATTAGAGAAACAAATCCAGGGATACTCATGTATGCATTAAAAAAAAAGCTTTTATCAAAAAGCTATCATTGATAAAAAACATTCCAGACAAGATCAGGTACATAAGTCTGATATGAACCCATATGTTAGAGACTAGTCCATAAATTCCTCTTTAGACTCACATAGCACATCCAAGAATGCTGAATGCAGGAAGATCACAGGCTGGTGGGTGGAAAATCTTGTGGATCCAGTGGTGGTGGAAGCATCTCAATGCTGGTTCTGGCCTCCCTGTGGCTCTTCCAGTTCTTTGAGTATCTCCTCCACAGGAAAGTGAAGCAGAGAGAGAGAGGATGTTCGCAGAATCCTCATGAGAAGGCCACACTCACGGTGAGGCATCATCAGGCTACGACCTGATTGACAGACTAGACTCCACCCATTCATTCTATTCATCAATGTGACATTAAGTTATGTAACTACCACCCTGGATTAGAAGATGATGTGACCTGAGAGCAGAAGCCTGCCTCTTAGCAGTGGATTCGTTCAGTGTCTTTCTTTCTGTGATTGACTCACTTCCCTCAGCACCATGGTCCCCAATCCATCCATGTCATATAGTGTTTCATAGTTTCATCGCTGTTTATTAGGGATATTCTGTTGTGTGTATGTACCTCTGTCCATTTTTCTACTGGTGCAAGATCTCTGCACGAATGAAGTTTCCAGTGAATCCCTTCAGATCACACCGCAGGGATGTGAAGAGCCTTGACATCAGAGTCTTGTAAAGTAGGTTATGGCAGGTGTGGTTAGATTCCAATGTAACACTTTGTCATTTGTGTGGAGACAGGGAATTATTCAATGTGGGTCTTCTAACCAGAGTCTCTAACTCCCACCAAATGACCTTTATTTACCCACATGGGCCTGGTAAGAAGGTGGGGTGAAGGTCCAATTAGAATTCGTTTATGAGTAATTGTGAAACCCATCTTGCAGAGTAAAAAAATGGGTCTTCTGAGAAGAAGGACAGGAGATCTTCTTACCAACAAGAGCCAGGAGTGGAGTATGTCCTCTTGACCCAAGATGCCTGCACAGTGAGGGAGTCTGGATCCAGACGACAGTCATGACTTCGGAGGAACAGCAGCAGAGCCACGCCCCAGAGCATGGAATGCAGCGATGGAGGTCTCTAACCACTGAGCAACTAAAGCTGAGTGCTTTGGGACAATAAAAGGACCCCCCCAAAAAAGGACCTTCGGGCCACAGACAGACATTTATTGCCCCCGCAAATGTTAAGCGATACATCCCTGTGCATGGTCTATAGCTTTTAAATAATTTTGGAGAATGAAGCATGGCATAGGACTATCTAGAAGCTATAGGATTATGGGTAATTCAGTTTCTTCTTTTGATTTTAGTTTGTGAAAAATAAAGGAAACAAATTTTTCAGGAAAAAAAAAGATGAGAGAAAAAATAGCCATGTCAAATGGTTAAAAGACTTCACAATTTTGTCTTGAGTCACCTTCCTTTCTGAGAACTGTAGAGTCATTTGGTCATCAAAGCTCTGCAGTTTTCTTAACCTGCAATAAATGATTTCATCATCTGAGGCTTTGGAGAAGCACAAACTGGGTTCCAACATGCCCTTCACTGTGTGCTGTAGGAGCCCACGTGGTGCAGTCGTCACACCTTGGACGGAGATCTGCAAGGTCAGTAGTTCAAAACCACCAGCCAGGCAAAAGATGGGGTTTTCTACTTCTTTAAAGAGTCACTCCCTGCTTCTCCCACCCCCCCCCACCCCCGCAGAAGAATTCCCTTCAGAGAACAACACTGATGCTGCTGCTCAGGCAGAGGGACGTGTCTGATCAGAGCACAAGGGAGCAAATGAAGGGAGAGGAAGAGAGAGTGGAGCACATGCTGGCCTTGAGGACAATGTCCCAGCTCAGAACAGCCAAGGCACAGAGAGGACCAAATGGCCGGTCCTACTATGAGACATGACGCCCCTCGCTGACCCATAGCCCTACAGGGGACAACACTGGAGACACAGTGTCAGAATTGCACCAGTCTGACCCCACCACACAGAGGCAAAACAGTAAGGGCGTGCAGCAGAGCAGCAGGGGAAGCTGAGAGAGCATGGAGGTCCTGAGGGAGTGCCAAAGATACACTTTGAGGCCAGGATGTGGTACCCCATTGGATTCACCCAGGGGACACTCTTAGAGGTCAGTAAACAGAACCTGAAGTATTTACAGGTTTTTCTTTTTTATTATTATTTTTTCTGGACATTGTTTTTTCTTGTTATTGTTTTCTTTTGTCACTTCATCTAGCTATGTCTTGGTTTTTTGTACGTGCATATTAATACCTCTGCAGGTCTATCTAGATAAGGTAGGCTGGATGATCAGTCTGGAGGAGAAAATGATGAACCCGATGATTCCAGGGCGACATAGGACAAGGGGTGGTAGGGTACAAGAGGTGATGTAGATGAACCCGGGAACAAGTGAGCCAAAATCATTGAGCAGGAGGATGGGAGAAGCCTGGTAGGGATCAAGGGTAGAATAATGGAGAGAAATAACTGAAACCCAAAGAGAGACTGAGAATGACAGAATGACAAGAGGAAAGTAAAAGGAAATACAGGAAAGAACTAGAAGGCAAAGGGCATTTATAGAGGTCTAAATATAGGCATGTACAAAGGTAAAATATTTATATATAATGAGGAGGAAATAAATCTACATGCATATATTTATAGGTTTAGTGCTAAGGCCGCAGATGTACATTGGGCCTCCACTCAAATATTTCCTCAATGCAAGAGGAAATTGGCATTCCATGATGCTCACCTTCTCAACACGACCTCTGAAGACAAATGTAGGCATAAGCAATGTGGTAAAGAAAGCTGATGGTGCCCGGCTCTCAAAAGATACAGTATCTGGGGTCTTAACATCTTGGAGGTACAAGTGGCCATCTACCTCAGAAGCAATAAACCCACATGGAATAAGCATACCAGCCTCTGTGATCATGAGGCATCAAAGGGATCAGGTATCAAGCATCAAAGAACTAAAAATTATATCATTGTAAATGAGGGGGAGTACAGCTTGGGGACCTAAAGCCCCAAGGTAACAGACATCCCCTTAAAGAAGGGTCATGGGTAAGAGTCAGGGTGCAGTGTAGCAATGACGAAACGCACAACTTTCCTCTAGTTCTCCTCCCCACCCCCAACTATCATGATCCCAATTCTATCTTACAAATATGGCTAGACTCAAGGACATACACTGGTACAGAGAGAATCCAGAAACGTAGGGAATTCAGGACAGATGATCCCTTCAGGACCAGTGGTGAGAGTAGCGATACCGGGAAGGTGGAAGGATGCTAGAATAGAAATGGGAAACTGGTTATAAGGATCTACGTATAACCTCCTCCTTGGCGTAGGGACAACAGGGAATTGGGGGAAGGGATACATTGGACAATGTATGATGTGGATACAGATACGACACGAGAAAAGAAAGTTGGTGGGGCAAGTAGGAAGATGGGTGAGTAAGTTTCCTTCAAATAATATGCCACTCACTGAGGAAGGTATGAGCTCCAAGAACACCGACTCAAGCAAACCAACAGAAAACCTGAGAAGATGGCATCATGTCTCTCAGCAGGTGGAAGCAAAGAGAAAGCATCTCATGGAGCATGCGTGTGTTATAAAGTAGATGCTGGAAGCATGACATCGCCCTTCTCTTTGCTTTCCGCTCTGAAAGCACTGTAAAAATAATGAAGGTGGGGGGAGCGAAGGGGGGAGTTGCGCATAGAGTTTGAGATCAGTTCTCAGTTACTAATTCTGTAAACTTGACCAACATACTTTGATGAGATTACGGAGACCGTTGTGAGAATCAACTGAGACCATATTTGTAAATATCCTATCATGTACTACATTCCAATGTTATTTTCCTTATCTTCTCACTTTAATAAGAGTCTTAAAGGTACCATGCCTTGGAGAGCGTGCCAGTATCTTTGATAATTGGTGCCTCCAAGAAGCTGAGTGCCCTCACACCAGCCCACACTTACTTTTCCACAACACGCACATGACCGTGTATTCCCAATGTCCGCCTGTTACTCTGCAAGCTGAACACTTAGACGATCCCTAGATTATGGACACGACCTTTTCTATAACTTATTCCGTTCCCTTACATTTTTCTAGAGGAGAAGTGAATTATCAAAGGCAAAGAAATACTCTTGAATTTAGACACCACCGTCACTTGTTTATATGCTTAACATAACTTCTTTGTTCTCTTTTCTTTAAGTTGTCCTGTATTGCAAAGTTTTTATATTGTGGCAAATATAAGCTTAGTGTCTTCAGAGGACAGTCTGTTGAAATTGGTTGATCATAGTTCACTAAGGCATCCCTCAAACAAAATCCCAACTACCATATACTTTGGGATTAGTTGGGACAGGATGCTAGAGTGTAAAGACAGACGCCAACCAGAAGGTGGCACTATTGGAAAACCAATGCTGAGTTTAAAAACAAACCTCCCAAATGATGGCCATAGTAAATATGGTATACATTTTCGAAAATCTATTCTCAAAAAAAAAAAAAAAAAAAAAGCTTTGAAACGTATATGGGAAAAATCATTTAAAGAGTCCTGCTTCTAAAAACTATAAGGGAATTAAAATTGTAAAGCCGAACATGTCATTTAGAAGTTTGTTAGTATGTCTTAGTTGTGTGTAGTAGATTCTGATTTTTCTACAATACATAAACGTGTAATTTACCTTCAGTTGTAGCCAATGTTAGGCTGTAAGTATTACTACCATTCAAGCAAATCCAGAAGCAAATTCCATGTGCTGTGAATAATTCTAATCATTTCATTTCACACAGAGACTAGTATGATTATGATATTAGCATCCTTATTTTCTTTTTTGTTTGTTTGTTTGTTTTCACATCACTTCCCTCGTGAGGCAACAGGTAAGCACCCTGCTGCTAACCCAAAGATTAGCAGATCAAACCCACTCGGTAGCTCTACTGGAGAAAGATCTAGCAATTTGCTACCCAAAACATCCTTTGGAACAGTTCTAGACCCTTATGTGTCTAAAGACTCTTAATAAAACCTCACAAGAGTGTGTGTGCCTCTGCCAATTCTGCTCTCTTTATTTTTCTCAACAGTTTTATTGGCATATAACCCACTTATCATACAGTTCAATAATTCAATCTTATTCAAAGGTGTAGTACTATCATCTCCACAATCAACTGTAGCACATTTTCTATTTTCTTATACTCGTTTTATTAGCTCCTCACTTCCCCTACCTCTTTCATTAGTGCCCCCCCCAAATTAATTCAGTTACTATCTGTATAAGGTATGCATCCTGGATTTCATACACAGAAAAAATACATCCCCCCAAACGAACAACAATAACAAAATGAAACAGAGAAAAACTTAATCAGAAAGAAAGCAGAACATATTGAAAACTAGAACAAATTTTTAATGAGTCAAAGGGATATCAAATGATAAAGTGTTACATTGTAACCTAACTGCACTGCAATGTGCAGTCTCCCTGCCCTTGGCATATCCCCTCTGCTCACAGCCCTGTTCGCTGGTCAGAAAGTATCCACTGGAGGCTTCAGCCACAGACATTTCCCTTTTCTTTTTTTTTTTTGAACTGAAAACTTTAAAATTAGTCAAAAAGGAAACCAAATGATAAAATGATATCTTCTAGCCTAACTAGATGTGCCATCCACAACTTTAAATGCTCTCTGTTTGAAAGCAGGACCATTCGCTTCCCTGCACAATGCTCTGCAGGGGTTGGCCAGACATGGATGGGTGTTGAGCTCTTTCTGCCTTCCAGAGCCTTCCCCAAACCCAGTGCTCCCAATGTAGCTCTGACTCTGTTCCTACCTTCAGCCTCGGGCTTTATTATTTACAACACTTGGATTATACCGATTGAAGTGCTTCTCCCTTGAGGGTTTTCGTTCACAAGAACATCAAGATGCTGTTCTTTCTGACAGCTGGGCACCATTGGCTGGACCATGAGAGATGTGACCTTAGGGACAACATAAACCTTCTAAAACTGGGAAAGGCAATGGGAATGAAGTCAAACATTCTTGAAATTGTCCCTAAGGCATAGTTGAGACAATCCGGTGCTATGGAATAGGAAACCACTGGCATGGGAGAGGGCTTTGGAAATATGAGGTCTGTGTGGAAGAGGGGCCGTGGGAAATCAAAGAGGGAGCGTTCTAGCACGGGGCCTCCACAGCAGCCTCCCAGAAGCACCCATCTACCAAATGATGCAGTTCTCCTCATACTTGACTCTGAACCATCACGGAGTGATGGAAAACATCGATGGCTGGATGGGGGCTGGGGTGGGGGAAAGCAGAGTTCCACTCAACAGATAGGTCAAACAATGGCAAAACAGCACAGCAGCTGAAGATTGCATGGGAAAGGAGTGCTAGTTCAGGATGCTCAGTGAGATCAAAAGTGTGGCGGTCAAATGAAATCTGAAAGCAAATATAACTATGTCAGGAAATAAACGTCCCAAAGGACAATGGGGTGAAACCAAGTATTAGCATTTAGGATTTCCATAGCGGAGCCGTTTTAAGGGATGAGGCCGCAGAGCTTGTTTAAAGAAATGAAGATTGCCTATCCCTGGATGATGGAAGAACTCTGAAACAAACATCGTGCCTATTCATCTTGTTTATGTCCCTGGTCTCTTGGAGGATATAATTAACGTTATGAATCTTTTTCCCTAGAGAAAATGAGCACCTGCAAAATTTGCACAAAAAAGAAGCTGCTATCTTTAGAGTTCATCAGAAAGATACCTATCCGCAAGGATGGTGAGACTCCTCTCAGAGAAGAGTCATATTAGAGAGTTGCTTTATAACACAAAGGAGAGAGATCAGGGAATCGCTGGACCACAGGGATACGGACTGACATGTATAACCAGAGAGGCGTTCCTTCAACGACAATGTGTCTGAAAGTACAAATACTGTCGGAGTCCAATGCTGGAGGGACAAGCAATAGGATGGGTGCTCGCCCAGGCATGCAGGGCATCCAGTTGGCTGGCCAGCAGGGCCGGACCACCTGGTGCCAACGAACCATACCCCACTCCCTCTAGGTGTGTATCTTGAAGGTCACTTTGGTGGAGGGTGTCTCACATCAGCTGGGATCAAATTGTCAAAGGAAGGGGAGGGGATGTGTACTGCTTAGTGGCTGCCGTGCAAAGTGATGACGAGGTTCCCCTGGACAGGTAGCCTATCAGAGGCATGAGGGATACTGATGAGAAAGTCAAGTCAGGAGAGGGAAGGGGACAGACGTGTCTAGGAGAACACAAGTGTATGACTGTGGGTAGAAAAAGGGCAGGACAGACTGCCGTGTGTGTGGGTGGAGGGGGGGAGACTAAAAATAATTTTAATGACACTAAGTGGGGTGTCTCCCTGGTAATATGCACCAAATATGCCACACTGGCCTGAGTTTCTGGGCACACCCTGTGGACCCAGGCCAAATGCCACAGAACACTAGGGTATTGAATCCTGGATCTTCATGGCACTCGGCACCCTTCATTCACCGCTCTGGAGAGATCTGATTCAGGAACGCCACGAGGTGAGCTGAACTTTACCTCCAACACACCTGTAGCCTGAGGATCTAAGACTGAAAATGCGTGGTGTTTGAATAAACAGATGACTGTCGGTAGGCGGACCATCATGAACTGACTACATCAGTGCCCTGTGTGCTCTTCTAAGCTATGTATTGTTCCAGAAACCTGTGAAGGACAGTCTCTGCTAATGTAAAGCCTTTGTCTCCAAGCAAAGCCTTGGCCATAGTGGTTGGTTGGTGTACAGTGAGCTGTAGCACAGAATAGACTCCCTTGCAGTTTCCCAGACTGCGTTCTTGAGGGATGCAGATGGCACCACCTTCCTCCCACAAAGTAGCTGGTGCCTTCCAATTGCTGCCCTATCTCTTACAGGCAAGTGCTTAACACTGTGCCCCTGTGTCAGTGGGAGGTGAACCCTAGTAAATAACCCTGGTTTCTTCAAGCCAGCACTATTTCCTGCTTTAAGAGCATATGGATGAGCTGCACGAGCTAGTCATCCATGACAAAATGTCCACTTCAGGGACGAATAACCCACCCTGGTGTCATTATCCATGAAGCACTTTATAGCTAACCTCAAGGTTGACAGTTCAAACCCACTGGCCTGGCCTTGGAAGAAAGGTGAGACTAGGTATTCTCTAAAAGGTCTCCAGTCTCAGAAACCCTGTAGGACCACTCTCTGTTGGAATCAACTCATTGGCATTGGAGTTTTTTTTTTTTGGGGGGGGGGTTGCGGGCTGGGATAAGGTTTAAGGTCCTCAGAAGTAAAATAAAATGTGCCCCTAAGGATTACAGTTGCTAGGAAATCCTATTTGTTTATTTGTTTGTTTGTTTCACTTTTCATGGTAAGTTAGGTGATGGTTGACAGAGCAGATCACAGTCTTACATTCAACAACTCAGATGCATTCTTACAGCGCTCAGCACTGCCATTGCCTCGGTGCACCCTGGTTTGCCCACCTCCTCTCTCTGCTCCTGTCCTCATTCCTCTTCTTTCCTAAGGCCGTGAAGAGCTCATTGGGCAAATGCTGCTGCCGTCATCTTAAAAGGTTGATTGCGCTAATGTGGAGACTGATTCCATTCTAGACTTGAGGGGAGGAGTCATAATCTTGGGGGCCTGCCAGTCCTAATCTGAACAGTAATGCTGGTCTCTTTTCTGATTTTTGGTGTCTCTTCCACATTTTTACTCTATTCTTGATCTCCTGGATGCGATCCTTTTCAGAACATTGAATGGCAGGTGGCTGGGCACCATCTCATTCTTCTGGTCTCAGAGCTTTCAAGGTGGGTTTCTGCATGGCCCGCCAGTTCACTGGACTAATTTTCTGCATATGTCTAACTTTCGTTGCTTTCCTCTCCTCAGGCAGGAAGAGGTAAACAGTTGTCCTTTAGATGGATGCTCACAAGACCCGAGTCACTACTCATCAAATTTGGGTGCACCATAAGTTAAAGTGGACTATACAGAAAATGGTAGGTCAGCTTGCTGGTGGCACTATTGCCAAGGCTTTTTTTTTTTAAAGAGCATCAGCTCTTTTTACAGTAAATAGGAGCCCCAGTGCAAAGTGGGTTGCCCATGGGGCTGCTAATTCCCAGGTCAGCAGTTTGAAACCACCAGCTGCCCTTGGGAGAAAGAGATGACGTTCTACTCTGAGGAACACTCCGTCTCTGAAACCAGCAGGGGCACTTTTACGTTGCCCTCTCATATCACTGAGTCAGAATGGACTGAGTGCAGTGGGTTTGGTTTGAATTGCATTTAAGTATTATACGTATTTTGATAATATTATGTAAGGAAATAAAAATGATTTCTCTTGTTCTTACCAACAAAAAAAAAAAAGTCATACATAGCACTGTTCTGACATAGTTTGGGGACTCTAGTGGCGTTGTTTTATGGGACTTTTGTTTCTCTCTCGTGGCCATCGAGCTGAGGCCAGTTCATCGCGGTTATGTGTTGGGATTTGATGCTCAAGCCTGCAGTTTGAATCCACCAGCTGCTCCTCGAGAGGACTCCGTCAACAGGGACCGTCTCAGGAACCTAGCGGGCAATGGTACCCTGCTCAACAGGGTCAGCATGGATGAGGTGGCAAAGAGAGAGAAGTAGAGTTCCAAAACACTCAGCAGCATCGTTACCACTTTTACAAAATCAAAAGCAAATATGCTTCCTGTACCTCTCAAGGAATATCCAACCCCCAAACAAAACAGAACCCAGGTGTTATATCTATGGGATCAACAGCTAGGCATTCCTCTACTTCCCTGCAGGATCTCAGAGATTGCCTTCTCTGCGTGTTCTTAGTTTACACAACTGCAAGAATACACACACACACACACACACGAGTGCACCAGCATCTGGGCATGGAGCCCAAATCACCGCAGGAGAGTAGATCTGGGCTGCTCTGAAAAGCAGATGAATCTCACTTCAGTTCTTTGTTACCAACAGACTGTCCTGGACGTTTGAATGAATGGGCCGTTATGTTTCTATTAACATAGAAAAAGGGAAAGCACGAGCCTATCCTCCATAAATCAGTTACAGGGCAAGAGGGGAGCTTGGAGAACTGCCCTACCTCAGTGTTAGGGCTAACCAGCAGAGTACAAGAGAGGAAAAGGAAAGTGAAAGTTCTGCTCCGGCCTTTTCAAAAGCAGAGGCAGGAGCTCACGAGCCTGGCACAGTTCCAGGACGCAGACATGCTTCAGACCTTGGCCACAGAGCTTGGTTACTTAGTGGACTTAGCAGGTCTTTCTCTCATGATCTTACTGACTTCTCTCTCATAAACCGCACAACCCGAGGCTTCAGGGTCGCCCAGCTCTTCCCGTCACACAGGAAGGGCAAGTGCTTCCGTGTTTGCTGTCCAGTGATAAGGAGAAATAATGCAGTTTTTCAGCTCAACAGCTGCTGCATGATTCAGTCACAGCATGAATAACTGCATCCTTTTAGAACACAAGGTGTTAGGTTTTCAAAAGAGGGGCCTTGAAAAAGTTCAAGGAAAAGTGAGGCTAAAAGATAATGGAATTTCCCCATGAATTTTTTAACCCCCCCATCCTATATTACATGCCTGAGTGTATCTGGTAACAATTCTATTTTACATTAAATACGTTATAGTATTCCATATTGTACCCTGGAGGCCTCGTTGTGCTACTTGGGAAGCACTGGACTGCTAGTCACCAGCGTGGGGTTCACACCCACCTCAACTCCTTGGAGACAGGAGTCTTAGGTAGTGTTATACAGTGTTCCCATGAGTCAGAATGGATTCGATGACATTTATAATTCACCCTCTCCAGTTATCAACTACCTCGTTATCCAACATATTCAACTTAGGGCAATAGTGAAAAATCCATTATCCTATTATTTTTCACATTAGCCTATGTCCTCCAGTTAAGGAATGCCTAAGTGTAAGGCAAGAGTAGTTAAAGAGGTCTTGTGTCAACTTGTCTGAGCTATGGCTCTCAGTGTTTGGTGATTACGCCAAGATGTCATTTGGCACTCAGGTAATGATATCATCATCTTCCCTTTCAGATATATGTATGACGTGCTTATCCTGCAATTTTGCTTTAAATTTTTTTTTTACCTAATTACCTGATCTTTAGAACTTAACCATTTCAGTAAATGAGGACCAGATTTACTCTCAACTCATTGTTTAGGGAACAGTGATACACAGTTAATATTTGTTAAAAAGTGATTGCAAATTTTATTCCAGTAAACCACTTCTATTTATGTAAATATTTATATGCATATACCAATACATTACTAGAACATGGAAATATTTATTTTACAAGTTCTTACTATGCCTTTTACCTCAAACAAGCTTTTGTTTTAATTTAGGGAGTTACTGCTCATTTTTTTAGTGGAGTAACAGACATGCTAAAAATTTTACATGCTTCTTTAAAGAACTAAGGCCCACAATTTTTGGCTCAAAATGATCACAGAGTTCTCCATTGTTCTGTAAAGAACTCTACTGTCATAGGAGTTTACATATTAGACTGTCAACCCCAGAGTCAAAAATTCAGAACCAGCAGACACTCCCTGGGAGAAAGAAGAGGCGCTCTACTCCTTGAAAGGGTTACAGTTCCGGAAACCCACAAGGATAGTCCACCCTATCCCATCCAATACGGTTGCTATCATTCTGAAACAACTCAAGAGTTGTGAGTTTTTGAATGCTGTTTCTCTTTCAGTATACTTCATTACTTTTCTTTATGTTAGCTATTTTAGTATTCATTTCACTGTGCAGGATTTGCTGAATGAGTTTTGTCCTTGGCACTTTGCCCATTGGTTAAATATTGTTGCATCTTATTTAGTGAGATAAATTTATGTGTTTTTGTTTTACCTTGTTACTAGTTTCTAAATGGCAAAGCAGGAACACATTAATTCTCTCCATCAAATATTGTAGCTTCCTTCTTGGGATAGAAAGAATTGCCCTCTGGTCATTTTACATGCTACAAAATTTGCTGTTTGGTATCATATGACTCAACTGTTAGATATACATCCGAGAAAAATATGAGTCTTATATAGGTATATCCATACTCATTGCTGCATTATTTGAGAAACAACACAGCAAAGAGTTGGGAACAACCAAAGTGTGTATTAACTGATGAATAGATAAAACAAATTATAGTAAGACACATCATAGATTATTATGCAATACTAAAGAGAAATCATGACTATGTAAAGTACTTCATACCACAGATAGAAAAATATTATTTGAGACCCTCTATTACAGTCAAGAAAGGGTTTGCATACACACAGAAGGAAACATCCTTTAAAGTTTACAAAAGGTGAATATGTGTAGTTAGTGACTTACCTCCTATCCCTTCCTCCTAGTGAAGTTTATAACCCATGTCAGAGACTTGTTTTGTTTGAAAAATTAAATTCCAAAACTAATAAAAACTGATTTACAAGCTATAAAGTGCCTTAGTTGGGCTATTTATTCCTCAAGGAAATAAAAGTATACATCTGCATACCTGTGTTAAATATTATTATTAAGGATGATTTCTCATAAACTAAATAATCGTTTTTATTTAAAAAGATTCTATTTTTCCTAATTAATGTAAGTCTTCACCACAGGCAACAGAATGTTAGATGATCTGTCTAACCTTAGTAAATTAAGTCTCTGCTACATACTAGCCATGGGGTAATAGGAGCAATTATCTATGCTATTTATGGAGATGGCATATCATCTCATATAATCTCAGGTCGTTCTCACAAAAACTCCACATAAAACAGGAGTCCTGTAAGGAAATTCGTAGACTTCTGTCTAGTGCGTTGGCTACCATACCCTCTGACCCTCGCATTCCTGGGCTCCCAGCGTGGCACACAGACCGGACTTAGGCCACCTCCTGCCAGTGCTGCAAGTAATCGCCATCCCCACCCGGCAGGTCTCGGCATGAGCTCGCAGTGCACCTCTGGGGCGGTGGTTGGGCTGGGGCGGTGGTTGCGCCTGCTCTTCATCCCATCACCGCCCCACAATTCTGCTCCTGGCATCCTGGCCTCCCAGGTCTTTAATCTGTCAGCACAACGATGATTTATTTACCCTCGATCACTCCGTGGAAGCATGTGCTTGCTCAGTCGTATATATGAAGCATTGGGTTAAAAAAATAAGTACCATGTGCTTAGTTGTCGTTAAAGCCCTTTTGAAAATTCTCAAGAAAATGTCAACTAAGTGTATAGGGGCAAAAAAGAAGCACAAATCAATTCCAAGACAACTGCTCAGAGCACTGCTTCCTGATAACAGAGGGTTAGAGTCAGTCAATTCCCAAGTGGTTCTGAAGACTCAGCTGCAGACTTGAGGAATCCAACACTCACGCCCTTCATGCCCTCTACATTACCTGCATCTTCCTGTTGTCTCAGGTGAGGAGTCCATTGCCTGTGGCCCATTCCTGGGACAATTGTCTATGACCTGAAGTAGATCAGCCACATTCTTCCTGCCCACTCAGCAGGAATTAAACATTGAATTCCTCTGAAGGGTAGGAGTGAGATTCCTACAAACCATGTCTGGAAATTTAACTTTGTCAGAAGTAAAAGGAGATGTTTATGCCCTGAAAGGGTTGTTTTTGGGAAACAGCTGGGCTTGAAATAAAGTACCAATGTCCAGCTTTACAAACACAGTTGGTATAAACAAGCACAGAGGATAAAAATAACAACAAAACATATACAAACAAAGAAAAGTATGCAGGTCTAAAGATAAAGTGTAAACATTCTATGCTCTAATATGCATCGGGATGTACTGTACCACGAATGAAAACAATCGCAGAATGCAGGACCAGGTGGGCCACAGACTGAGCAGCAATGCTGTGGGAGTTCCAGCTGACCAGCTTCAGTAGGAAGAAGGAGACTTCCAGTGCACAGTGGACCACAGCTAAAGGCCATCCCTCTTTCCACCAGATTCTAAATGGAGAACCACCTGGAAACAATACCCCCAGCTCACTTGGCATGGACAGTCGCAAGAGGGAGAATTGTACTTATATCCCTGAAACCTGGCCTTGCATGTGGCCACACTAGAACCTAGACTAACCTAACCGGCCCGGAAGTCCTAAGCAGCTCTTCATTGGGGAGATTTTCACAGCTGTCCTAGGGTAGGGAGAGGGACACAGTCCTGGGCTCTGTAATCATGATGGAGTTCTCTCACTCAGGGTTGATAGTTGTTACTCAGTGTTACTCAGGGTTGGTGGTCTTCCCCAGGACATGCTTTCCCTTCCCACACAAAGAATCAAGTTCGATATGCCACATCACTTTCTTATATCTTTCAAGATACAGACCGACAACAGATTGATGACTTTGCTCATTTTCCACAGGTTCTGTTGGAGGATGGGCCTTTGGACCCAGTGACAGCCTCAAAGATCTCCGTGAAGGAAGGTAGGAGGGGATGCTGTGATCCAATAATGAGAGGAAAATGGTGGGAGATTTCCCCAAGGATTGTGGCTTATGTTTCTTCACCAAATTTAAGATACCTTACTTCTCTGCTTATTAATTTCTTTTCTAAGGCACCTACCTTTCCTACATGAAACGTTCACATTCCTCCTATTGTCATTGTATAATGTTAATTCTATTTCTTGGGGACTAATAACACTCTTCCCTGGGAAAGTTTTTATAAGTTTTTTTAACATTGTCAAGACCATAATGTATACTATTTTGAAACTGCATCAAATTCTTTTTGCTCTCACTATGAAGAAAAGGGGCTCAGTCATCTTCTTCCCATACATATGAAGAAATCAAAGCTCATAGTGGTTCAGTGTTTTGTCCAAGATCATCAGCCAAAATGGGCTCGGATTCCATATGAGGCCTGTGTCGATTCCCCACTGCCAGCACTAAAGTCTTCTACAAAAGACGAAGCATTAAGATGGCACCAAGTATTGCTCCATCCAGTCAGGCTAGCAGGGAAGCTTACATGTCCCAGGATGTCTTTCCACCTTCTTTTCAGTCTGGAGGTCTGTGAGCATATAAGTAATTGATGGTCTGTTCCACCTTGGCCTTATTCTGACTACTGATATTGAGCTTTTCTGCCATCTCTTTCCATGGGCGGCCAATTTGATTTCTGCGTAGCCCATCTGACAAGGCTAGAGGGTAATTATGGAGAAGTTTAAAGAAAATACAAAACTGCATGGGTGGGGGAAAGGTCAGAAATTATCAAGGAGGACTTCCTTCCCCTCCTCCTTCCCCGCCCCGCCCAGGCGCCCCCCCCCCCCCACGAAGTCAATATACTTGCTCATTCTTCTAGGTAGCGAGGGTTGTGCTATGAGAATGTCTTTGGGAAACCTTACCACATCCAGCTGACAGCCCTGGACTTGGCCGCTAAGACTTCTCTTTGCTCTCCAAGCTCAAAGAACCTTAAAAAGGAATGTAACTGGAGACCCTTAAAAATGCCCAAACTGCTGTTTGGATATGTTGCGAGAGAAAGAGCGCACAATTTATCAGTGAAGGGTGAGAGTTGAAAACAAGACCTTCAGAAGTGTATGAATGGAAGGAACAAAAGTTTCACATTAAACTTTTTTTTCATGAAGGTTTCTACCATCTATTAGCAATATGTTTTGATCCATCTTTGTGTAATGAAAACACACTGTAAAATCTTTCCCCTGCAGAGTGACTCACTGGCTCACTGCCATAGAGTGGATGCTGACTCCCAGAGACCTCTAGGCTGGGGAAAGCTGCCCCTTGAGTGTCCACATTGTAACTGTTTATGTGAGTAGGAAGCCCTGGCTTTCTCCTGTAGAGCCGCTGATGGGTTCCAAACACTGGACTTGCAATTAGCAGCCCAGTGTGTTCAAAGGAGAGTGTTTGAACTTCTTTTGATTAGCAATCAAGTTCTTAACCACATGTTTCACCAGGGGTCCTCATACCTAAGTA
The DNA here is from genome assembly GCA_004026705.1 of Nesogale talazaci. NCBI lineage: Eukaryota > Metazoa > Chordata > Mammalia > Afrosoricida > Tenrecidae > Nesogale > Nesogale talazaci. The sequence continues at coordinate 139,455 of PVJH01002527.1, read as the reverse complement.
TGCATGATATATATCACCTAAACACTCTGGGTTCATGTACTTATATGTGTGTGCATGCTTTTTGATCTAAAAGATCTTGGAGTTGTGGTTTAGCACTTTATTGTTAAACCAGGTGGGGATACCTATTGCTAAACCAGGCTGGAGTGCCCATGGAATACTTTTTTGAGAAGGACGATATAAGTACAAAGAAGCACTGAAGGTGTCTTGGGTTATGCGTTGGCCTACCAACCACAAGGTCATCGGTTAGAAAGATGAGACTTTCTATTCCTGTGGACAGTTTCCCACCAAAATGCTCCTCAGAGGCAAAAAGGGTGAAACTCTGTCTCACATATTTGGATTTGTCAGGAGAGACCAGTTTCTAGAGAAGGAAAACCATGCTTGGGAAAGCAGTAAGGCAACAAAGGGGGGAAAAGAGGTGGCGGTAGGGGGACCTTCCACAAGACAGACTGACACAGTTGTTGCACTGACAGGCTTAAGCAGGAGTATAATTTCGAGGGTAGCCCCAACCTGGGAAGTCCCTCGTTCCCTTTTGCAGAGGGAACTGTGAGCTAGAACTGGCTGGACGGGCCTGAGGTCCCTAACAACCACAGAGCAGGCGCAGTCTCTGAAACCCACAGAGGCAGACGTCTCCTGGCTCCTGTCCCATAGGTTTGCTATGGGTCAAATTCATAGCACATCAACGTGCATCATGTGCTCTCTACAGCCAAGAACTAGACAGAGTCCCTGCCTGCAGGGAGCATTAGGTGAGGTTAGTGAGACAATCGAAGAAAGACCCAGCTATGGACAAGGCGGATCCTTGCTGGGATAGGGAAGTGCAGGTTGCCTTTAAGAGTCCAGGACAACAACAGTCAACTTACACACGTGGACTGAGGTCAGAGGAGGTCAGTGAATCAGGAAGGCTATCATTGACACAGTGTTTTCCATCTAAATTGAGACCTTAAGATTGTGTGCTGTTTTTATTTTTCACATATTTATTTCTTAGATACTGGGGAACTTGTTCAAATCCCACTGTGCTAGTCAATCTTTTTCTTCCTGATTCCTTTTTGTATTTGGAGGCTGGTATTTAGCTCACGGGAGCCCTGACTGTGCCAGGACTCACCTGCTAACCAAAGGTGGGAAATCCGAGGCCACCAGCAACTCCGTGAGTGAAAATACTTGGCGGCTCTCTTCAGTCCTGATCACATGCAGCCTGAAGCAGCCTCCAGGGCAGCTCATCTCCGTCCCTATTTCCCACAGCGAGCTGGGCTGGACTGGCACACCGCAGCATCTGCTTCCTCCTCGGTCAGGACCAGTACATTTTTTTCTTTTGACCAGTACATTAATTACTCTTTGAGGGGGATTCAAAGAGTTTGTGCGGGATGAATTTCAAGGATGATGGAAATTTCAATGAACTTTTAAAAAACTTTTTAAAAAGCCCCTTCTCATCTAGATTTAAAGTGTCTTTTTTTTTAAACCACTACTATAGCTTTTCCCCTAAAGTTTACATTGCTGCACCAAATTTCCATTAATATTGTTTCCTACGTTGTTGATTTAGATAAACATTTCCCCCTATCTTCCCCCTCTCATTCTTTTTTGTTTTACCTGGGGGAAGGCATGTCCTGGATTTGTCCTTTCTTTCTTGGTGTCCTTCCAGTGACACACTGTCACCAGATCTCTGGGCATGTCATGACCTATTCTCACAGTTGAAGGGCGTGTGCATTTGCTGTGGAATTTCAATGGCTCACATCTTCTTGTCAGGTTTTCCAGCACACAGTCCCTACAACCACATGACATCCGTTAAAATTAAACACTTAAAAATCATTGTATCGGGAGCGCTTACAGATATCACAACATCCCATCAATCTGACATCAACTTACATTGCTATCAGTCAGTTTCAGAATGTTTTCTTTCTTCTTGAACTTCTATATCAGCCTCCCTTTATCCCCTCCCCACCTCAGGAACCCTTATTTTATGTTTTGTCCCATCTTACACCCTCCATTATATCCAGTTATGTACAATTCTGTTGTTCGCTCCCCTCCGGAGGGGGGCAATGCAGTCATCAGTGCTGTCAGCAGCTCTCCCTGCCTCCTGTCCCCTCAAGTCCTATGTCCTCAGGAAACCATTATTCATGTTACTTTTTCTGAAGGGTTATCTATCTTGGATTTCATGTAACAATCTTAATTAAACAAATGGACAAAAACAGATCTAACATGATTACTGAGATAAAACAAATAAAACCATAATGGTAAGGGAAGGAAATCTTAAAGAACTAAAGGATAGTTATATGGTTCATCAGTGCTATACCACGCCTTCGATTTATCATCCTGTCTGTGGGGCCCTTCTGAGAGGGACTGTCCAATTAATTACCTTGCAGGTGGAGTTTGGGTCTCCCCTACTTCCCTAACCTTTCACATTAATTTGGTTGCTTGGTTTTGAACATCTGTTACCTTATTCCATCAACATCTCATGATCACACACTGAGCTTCTTCCATGTGGGTTTTTTAGCTTGCCTGCTAGCTGGTCGCTAGTTTGACTACAAGCCTTTAAGTTCCCTGACACTATAGCTTTTAAAAGCCAGGGACCATCAGCTTTCTTTACCACATTTGCTTATGCACACATTTTTCTTCAGCGATTGTGTCGGAAAGGTGAGTATCATACAGTGCCACTTTATTATAACAAACCATTTTATACTGAGGTAAGATTTAATTAGAGGCCCAAAGTCCATCTACTTCCTTGTTTTATTTGCATATATATGCACACATAGACAAATAAACCTAGATTTTAATGTTTACTATATAACAAAGCTTCTTTCTCCTCACCATCCATTTTAGAAATCTTACTAGTCCCTTTTGCCTGTGTCTGTATTGTCTCACCAACCGCTTTCCTGACCTCCTCCACTCCCTTGCCCACCAAACTCCCCTAAGAACCATCAGTCCTGTTACTGTCTCCAAAGGATTGCCTATCCCATTTATCTTGCATAGATGCACACACACACACACACACACACACACACACACACACACTGAAGTAGTTACAAATCTGTCAGGGATCCTGACTCAGAGCAAATGTTTGGTTTTTTCCCAGTGGTGTTACTAAAGTGCATCTAATCCCATTGTCATTGAGTCAATTGCAACCCTGAGGGACACTACATAGCGTTTCAGCGATGTGCTGCATTCTCACAGGAGCAGATAATTTCATCTTTCTCTCATGGAGCAATCAGTGGGCTTGAACCCCTGCCCTTGTAGCTAGCTGCCCTACCCTTACCTGAAAGCACCAGTGTCCCTTAAGATGCATCTAGATACAGATTTCTTCCCTCCTTTTTAAAATTCAGCAGCACACTCATAGGATTTCTTAAATATATGCCTTAATGTCTTGAATTAGGTTGAGAAAAATCTCACATACTCTCTCTCCAAGTATAGCTTTAAATATTCATTCCCTAGAAGCTTATTAGCACTTCTCAATATTATCTCTATGAATCTCCTCTGCTTCCCCTTTTCATCTCGCCAAGTATTTTCTTCTGACCTGTTTGCCAGGATAATAATTCTCTCTTCAGCTGCATCAGGTCTGCTATTAAGTAAATCCTTTGGGTAGGCTTTGCATTTTCTGTATTTTTTAAAATTCAAGGATGGCTATTTCTTTAACCTGTTTTGTTCTTCATAGTTTCTTGAATGAAGTTGGCAAAGGTACTTTAAAACTCTTCCTCCTTTTTGTCTTTTTTCTTCTTCGGCAGACTCTGCAACAACCAGCAGAGTGGTCCTCATACTTGAATATCCATTAGAGTGATAAGGAATAAATAGAATGAAACATCTCAATACTCAGATGGGATCCCAGAGTGATTAGTTTACAATCTTTGGGAGTAATGTCACTAGTTTTATGTTTCCCCAAGTGACTCCTATAGGTAGCCAGAATTGAAAGACATTGTCTTAACCAGAGGTTCAGAAAGTAATCTTAATTTAAATGGTGCTGTTCCCGAGAAAGCTGGCCCAGGGCTGCGTTCAACACCTTGGGGAGGTGCCCAACACTCAGCTCCCCTACATCCCTATTCTTGAGAGGTTTCAGATTTCCAGTTATTTACCTGTGGCCCTGGAAGGCTTGTGGGCAGGGGGAGGAGAGAAAACCAAAGTCTATCAGTCATATTTTTAAGAATTAACAAAGATCCCCAAACAAAACTCTCCCAAATGTTATGTTCATGTTTCTGAACGTATTTCTTTAGAAGTTCTTCACCACACGTATATCCCAAAGACATTCTTATGCATTGTCCAGTTATTCTCATTGTCTTTATTGTGCAAAATATCTGGCTTTCAGTTTTATGTGGCTAAGAGGGAGAGAGAGTAGAAAGGAGAATAATGGTTATATATATATATATATATATATATATATATATATCCATATAACACTCCAGAATTTAATGTTCTGGACTTCTTTACAGTTCGACCCAGACAGATACCTAAAGCTTATATCATATCAGTCATCTGGTTTTGAACTTGACAAATGCCTAGGATGCTGGCATAAGAATGATAATGGAGGTTTTGTTGTTCTTGCTAATTTTAGGACAGCAGTGATGAAGCTTTAGAATCTAGACCTGTTTCTTTGGTATGAGCTTGAATGCATACAGATTACCAGTGGCTGTCTTAGTCTGGGTCCTTTAAGAAGCTGATGTCCAAGACAGGGCACATGAGCAAGGCGTCTATTAGGAGAAATGCCTGTGTGAGGTACAATACTGAATGGGGCTGAACAGGTTAGAATAAAACAGCCTAAACAGAAGTAAGTCTGACTCAGAGTAAAGAGAATAAGGGAAGGCTTATGGGGAAATGTTCTAGATAGCCATGAAGTTTAAGAAAAATTCTGAAGGCTGTTGAAAAACACTCAAGCAAACTCAAATGGTGACTGAGTTCTCTCTCACAGCAAGAGGTCTACCATATTATCTTGACTCCACTCAGTCGTTGGCTGGAGTGAGATTTCAATGTAGAATCAGAAGATTTCAACATCCAACAACTGGACTGTGATGGATGCTTACACAATCATTACCATTGTTTTGGAATATTGAATTTAAATGTTTTCTAAATGTGAAGGTGTAGCAATATTTGCTTATGACTCAAGGTAAGATATAGTTCAAAATTATTTCCTTGTGTCCCATCTATGCACTGGCTTGTAGCCTCAAATGGGGAAGGAGATGATAAGGGGAAGTGGGCACCAAGGACCTCTGCTTCCTGCTTTGAACAATGCCATATGGGAGAGGTATTTGTGTGTCCGGCCCATTAATGTACCCTCAAGTGACTGCTGGATGCCTCAGTATAATCATTCTCTTTCTTTTCCTCCCATTGCCATCCCCCACTTCCCATTCTTAAGTCCTTGTTCTATTTATCTATAAATACCACCCCTGTCTCCTCCAAGAACCTTCTATTATCAACAACCTGTCAAACCTCACAAAGCTGACTTGCATTTTGTGACTTCCCTGAGCTGGAAAGGTCATTAAATCAAAGGAGCAAAAGGTATAAACAGATGTAATATGTAGAATACTATGGCTTGAAGACAAAGAATAAATAATTTGGTACTGAGTCAAAGTGTTTCAGAGAGTATGTAGGAAAGAGGACTTCAAACTGTGGTACAAAGTCACAAACAATTTCAAGATCATCAATTTATAGGTACTCACATGCCAGAGCTAGTCTTTTCTAAATCAATCTGCTTGACAATATGCCTGTAGTGGAAGAATATATTCATTTTCCTTTGCATTTCTTATTTCACAAGTTGGTCTCCCAACTTTATATAAGAAAGGCAAAGTGCTGAGTCATCCTTGGTCTTACAATTAGATACTGCTTGAGAAACAAATGAAGGGACAATTGGAAATACTGTCAACCAAACTTTCTTTAATCAAGTCCAATACCCAATCTCATACAGCTCTTCAAAATCTGCATTTTTCTGCCAAGTTTTACTTTTTGTTCTCTAATTTTCAATCAGACATTGAAAATATGCATTTTAATCAACTTTGTAAGAATTAACAGACAACTCCAAAAGAAAAATGTTGGCACTTTGATCCCAGGAAGAATTTAATTAAAATATTAATCTTTTGTTGCAAAAAATTATCAATATGTTAAATCATAAATGTAAACATTACAGTAATGTACTTTGAGTGATGTAGAATAAAGGCTAAGCAGAAAAACAGTGCTATAAAATATATGATTGATTTTAAGGTGACCATGTTCAGGTATTATTATTCTTTTAATGGAAGATATTAAATATCAAAGACTTATGATGACAGCTTGTAAATGCCATCTTAAAAGGAGAGGACACTACAGATTGGAAGGAAAATGTTTGCAACCATATTATCTGAATACAGAAAACACTTAAGAATGTCTATAACTTAACTACAAAAGATAAAGATCAAAATTTTTAAAAATGGACAAAGGACTTAAATCTTCGTTCTATTAAGAGAATATTCAAAAGGCCAAGAAGTACGTGAGAAGATGATCAAGTATTAAAGAGTTATAAATCAAAACTATAAGGAGAAACTTGTGCCTACTGGATTGGCAATGATTTAAACATTCAAAATAGAAAATACCAGGAGTTGGTGAGGTTGTGATGAAACTGGAAATCTTACCCATTGCACATGGGAACGAACAACATTTGGCTATTCCTCAAAATGGTGAACAGACTGACCTTATATAACCCAGCAATTCCAATATTAGCCATGTGTCCAGAAATGAAGGCAGGAACAGAAACAAAGTGGTACACCACCAATGTTCATCGGAACATTTTTCACAATAGTTAAAAAGTAGCTGTAACTGCTTTACACAAACAGATGGGTGGATGAACAAAGTAGCCATTCACTTACACATGGAATGAGAGGCAGTCAGGAAGAGAAGTGAACTCTTGATGCAGGCACTAAGCAGATGAACTGGGAAGACATACTGCTAAGGGGAATAAACCAGCTGCAGAAGGTCACGTACTAGGTGATCTCGAGAATATGGTATAAGCAAATGCAATATATAAAAGCAATGATTTTTAATTCATGGTAAAAGTACTTAGAAAATCATAGTGAGGATGGGTGCACAACTTGAAGAATGTCACTGGATTGTACACATGTATTTTAGCTCAATCATTTTTTTGAGAGGAAAAAGTAACAGGGGGTACATGGTTTTCCAAAAACATTTTTATGTGTTGCATAAATGTAAAAAATAGAACACTTACAGGAGTCTAATAAGCCTACCATTTAGGTCTTATAATAGTAAACTCTACTATTCAATTATTGAGTGATAATTCTGGCTAAGGAGTACAAAACAGTACAGGATTCTGTGCGATCAGACTAGAAATCTGTTTTACTAGCTTTGTAATTCGTGGAAACCAGTTATCTAGTCTGTTTATACATCTGCAGGGTAGTAGAAGGTGGGTGTTAATCTGAATCTGAGAAAATGCAACGTGTGGGCGGTAACTGCCTGTATAGTTTGTGGGATGAAGCCTTGAGCAATTTATCAATTGGTATCGAAAACAAGCAGCTTTCTAGAAATCTCGGAAGTCCAGTATCCTTTATTTGCCATGGTCTACAATGTCTACCATGAGTCAAACAACCCACTTCCTATTGAGTGAAACTACAGCACTGCCAATCCCCACCCTATGTCGCCCCGATTTCAAAGGGGGTACAGACGGGCAGTGAGAGGTACAAAACCTGCACAACTGATTCAGACTTTGCACGCTCAGAGGCTATTGGGGTTCACACGTGCGACGTTAGACTCTATTCCCTTTGGTCAGCACAGTAGGAGCTGCAGCTCCGGGAGCCGGTGTTTGTCCGGCAACCATCGTTTGGTTCCCGCTACGCCTGCCTGGCTGAAGGTCCGTCTCCGTGGCCGCTCCGCGGAGAGTGTTCTCACAGGGGAGAAAGGGCTCTTGTTGCCTGGAGGGTGGCCCTTCTCTAGAACCTTTACTTAAAGACCTTAGGTTCGAGAACAGAACCCTCAAGCCCATTGACTCAGACTCCGCCTCTTTCACTGCAGCCGGGGCTACACTTGGAGAGGGGCCCCGGACCGGCGCGGCTGGTTAACGTAGCGTTGCGCGATTGGCCTGCCGACCTGGCTTCCGTCCTTTCATTGGCTGTCCCGCGCGACCCCGCCTGACCGCACCGGATTGGCGGAACTCGCGGCCGGCCCCGCCCCCACCCCCGCCCCCGCCTCCAGTTCCACGGCCGCCGGGGTGTCCTCGCGCTGCTCTTCCGCGCGCAGTCTGGCAGTTTGCCTCTCTCCAGTCCTCCAGCCTGCGTCCATGGCCACCGCCGCCACCGAAGAACCCTTCCCTTTTCACGGTCTCCTGCCAAAAAAAGAGACCGGGGCTGCCTCCTTCCTCTGCCGCTACCCAGAGTACGATGGCCGAGGGGTGCTCATCGCCGTGCTGGACACGGGGGTCGACCCCGGAGCCCCGGGCATGCAGGTGAGGCAGCTCTCCAGGGCCGGGAGGCGGGGGCGCTGGCGGTCAGGGACACGCAGGGGACGCAGCCTCGGGGGAACCCAGCAGGCCGTGGGCCGCCGTTCGATCGGGCCGGACCTGCGGTCGGGCGGCGCCGAGGACCTGGCCGCGGAGAGAGGCAGATGGAAGAGCCTGCTCACGCCGGATCGAGGGCAGGACCGGCGGCCGCCAAAGGGACCCGGCAGCTCCGGGGGCGCATGCTGGCCACCAGCTCGGAGCCCGGGGGCCGGACTGGGCCGTGTTCTGGCCCAGACAAAAGCGGTGCTCTGAGCGTGCCAGGTTTGGGGAGCCTGGATTCGCCCTCACCGTGGGGAATGCCCGCTCTTGCTTAGGCTTTGCCAGGCCGGAGATTTGGGGCTCCTCTCCACCACGGCCGCTTCTCCCTGCAGGTTCCGCGAGTGTCAGGCCCCGACCGACCCTTGCCGGCTATCCTCAAACTAGAATTTTAATCCTTTTTTTTTTTTTTTTTTTTTTGTGGAGGGCGGGTGTGAAAGGAAATAGAGATGGAGCAAATGACGTATCCGAGCTTAATTTTTATAACTGTGGTTTGAGAGATTCGGTTGGGCAAGAGTACTTGGTTATGAAGCCTGAAAGCTTGGTTTCTAGAAGATAACAAAGTCGGCTTTCGAAATTGTTTCCTCTAGTTTTTTGGTGTTCTATTTCTGTAGTGTGTATTTAGGACTGGCGTGACTTAGTCTTTGTTTTGCTTGAGTAAAATAAAAGTCAGTTTGTTTTTAGCCAACTCTTAGTGCCTGAATACAGTTAAACTTTTTTTTAACCTCAAAGTTTCTGGGGTTTTTTGTTGTTGTTTTGATTTTTCATGATATGCTCAATTAACTATCTTAGGCTGCTTTGAAATCTTTTGCTTGAGAGTGTCAAGGTAAAAAGTTTTTTTAAACGTTTATTTCTTGGCTAGAAGTATTTTACTGAAAGTTTTTTTAAGTTGGACTTTGGTAAATTTAGGCTTTTATTGACGTTTATGAATGAACAAAATGTTGCCATTTCTCAAGGCCCATCTCCTTAAAGGTTTCCCTGGCTAAACCAACTCTATTAATTTCCCTTATGCATCTGCTCCTCAGTGGCTCTTACCTCCCATTCTACAACAACCTCTGACGGTTCCTAAGTTAGTGAACTTCTTTATGTTCACTAACGATTGGTGCATCATTTTGGAGTTTCCTGAGTTACTGGGGTCCCTAGTTGGACCTCTTATACATAAAAATCTTCTGGGAGTTTTGCTTCCTCCTGAAACTCTTTAGCACTCAGGAGTACAATACTGACAGTGGCTGTGCTGTGGGGGGCACATTGGGTGAATCAGATTGAAGAACAGGTGATGAATTCCTTCACAGTAACTATAGTATCTGTGTTGCATTAGTAACTCATAAAATTCCAAACAGTAACAGTTAGCACCTCATTGGAGCTTTATTACCGAGTAGTACAATGGTTTCCATTCTGAGTGATGTGTGTTTACTTTTTATAGAGGTAAGTGGGAGGAGGGCAGCTGGGTAAAAGGTTCGCTGGTGATTTTGTAACTGCCACAAACAAAGCTGAAGGGTTTAGGGAAGTACTGTCTCCAATGGACATTTTATTTATTAAATCATTGGGGGAGGGGGGAGTGCTCCTACAGCTCTTGAAACAATCTACACATCAATTGTATCCATCACACTTGTGCATATGTTGTCATCATTTTTAAAGCATTTGCTTTCTACTTGAGCCCATGATATCTGCTTCTCCCAGTAGATATCTTAGAAAAAATAAAATTTCCCAACTTGCTTATCCAATTACTCTGTTAGTTCTTGTGAAACAGTAATGCTCATCCTACAGAGTTGCTGTGAAAATTAATTATGAGTGAAAGTCAAAAAGTATTGCTACAAAATCTTAGAACTCCTCTAGTAAACAAAATAGCCAAATGTGAAGCTATTGCTTCTCAGTCTACCTGGCCATCTAGGTCTCTACATTTCTGAAGGTGGTGTTTCCCTCTGTCTAAAAGGAGTCTGTGCTCTTCAGTTTACGGAGTCCAAAATAGAGTTTTGACATCTTTGTGGGATGCAAATTGTGATCCTTTAAGATGACCTTTGAGTTTGGGAAGCAAAAAGAAGTGTGAAGGGCTACAATCAGGGTTGTAGGGTGGATGGGGTGGAGCAGTGAGGGGGTGGAAGGGGCAGATAAGATAGCCCAACTAAGTTCTCATTGTTGCTACTCTTGAACAATGAGTGTTATCGCGATAGGTGGAAAATTATTTGGTACAGCTTTCTTTGCCTATTTCTCACCAATGTAGTTTACTGTTTTCTTAAAGCTTTCCCTAATTAGCCCGATTGTCCTGTTTTGTTTGTTTGTGGGGTTTTTTTTGTTTGTTTTTAGAAAAATCTGTCAAGATGACCCCTGCAATAAATGTCATGGGGGCATCCTATCAGCTTTCCCTATTGCCACAAGGGGCTCAAACACAGCGCCACGCTCCATCCTCCTTTACCTATTCTGTTAGCGATGTTCTTTCCCACTTCTGGGTTTGGTAATTAATTACAGAACTCACAGACAAAACTCCTGATTAAGGGGTTTCTGAGGAAAGTTAGCTGGTTACGAGTCTCAGACAATAAGAGCACAGTCATTGGTCTCAGCCAGCCGCCGAGGCATCAGTCTGTCGTATCCAGACCGTCACTGGTCTTCCATCTCTCCGCCACATGGTCCCGTGGCCTTGCTTTCATGAGGCCAGGAGTCCAGCCACCTGTTGCCCTGTCTCACCGCCCCATCGTCTCAGGCCAGAGGTGACAGTCTGTGGTGCACCTGATCTCGCTGGCTTCCTTGACTTCGGGCAGAGATATAGGAAGAGCCCTTCCCAAGCCCTTGGGGTCTTTGTCTCACCTGAGAGCCAGTTTGGTGGTAGTGAAAACTGGCCGGCCCCCTCTGTTAATGTTACATGTGCTCTGTTTGCTTATTCCCACCCAGCCAACTGTTAGGCATTACAGAGACTTGGAGAGAAGAATCACATTATGAAATTTTGCTCCACCACAACCCCTCTAGAACTCCTAAAAGCAATCTCTAGAAGCCAAGCAGATCTCTGCCATCCGTTGCACTGGTCTCGCAGATCCCCACAGAAGCACTGTTTCCACAGGCCCCTTTTTTGTTTAATGTTCCCTAATGCAGTTAAGACAGATGTTTTACTGCAAGAACCTGTCTGCAGCCAGCCATTGATCACAGACAGGATCAACCACATTTTGTCTGGAATAAGTGTTAATAGTGTGAGCAGTGGTATTTAATAGGAGTTTGTGCTGAGTCCTTGATGATTGATTATCCAAAGTTTATATTAGATGTATGAAAAAATGCTGGGGAACTTTATAAATCCAAAGAAAGTACATCTCTTCTAAATGAGTTTTAACTAATATGATTAAATTGTACAATATGCAAAGTATATGCTAATAAAACTTTGATATATATCTATATATTTAATATATCTATCCAAACACATGTTTGGATCACTTTGGAGCTTCAGTTGTATTCAGTCAGCAATAGTGTTAAACAGTTGGTAGAGGGCACAGTAACTATTTTGAAGTTGATGTAGTATACTGAATTTGCTCCAGGAAAATAATAGAACGAGAACTTTTAACCCTTACAGACACTGGCTTAATCATTACACATTAAGAGAAATTCAGTAATGTGGCTTGTAAGTATAGGTGGATTTTTAAAGTTGGGTTTCTGTTTTGTTTTTTGCCTTAGCACATTCATTTTGTAGTTTTATGTGTGTATCATAAGATAAAATGGATAGAAATAAAAAAAGGGGAGTAGTGAAATAGGAAAAGGAGGCTGAAATGGACATTTGGAAAGACACAAGGGGTAGGAAGGACGGACAAGAGGAAGAAGTGAGAACTTCCAACTACACAGTGAGGTGTCTTGTTCTTATCTCTTTCTTAGGCCTAGTTCTCGTTTGCAATTGAGTGTGATGAAAAGTGCGAAGTACCAATTCCATTAACATTTCCTCAGCAGCTATTCAAGCACCTTTGAGGTGTCCAGCATTGTGTGAAATGATGTAGTCTTTTGTAAAGTGTAATTGCTAGTAGAGGGGGGGGTCATGAGATCTGGGTTCATTACGACTAGATGGGACTTGAACTGGGCCTAAAAATACCCTCAGCTGGTCTCCCTGCCACCCAGCTTTCTTCTTTTTGATCCATCCTTCACATTGCCAAGGTCGCAGTCATTAAAAGCACATGCCATGTATTTACTAGTTTAAATCAAAAGGAAACACATTTGGGGGTCCAAGTTGCTTGTACATAAAGGAGGAACTTTTTGTGCAGAAGGCCTTTTACCACCAGGTGCTGCCTGCCTCCTGTAGCTTCCATTCTCACCATTGCTTCCCTCCTCCTCTTTTACACACCCCACTCGTTCACCTTGTTTCCATAGTGAGCCTTTCATTCTTTTCCAGTTTCCCAGATGTTTCAGGGTTTTTTTTTCCAGTGCACACTACCACATGTGGTGTATAAACTGATTTACAATCACTTGTAAAACTCCTGTGTAATCAATCCTACAGCAACCAGCTGGGTCTTGACCTCATTACATCTTGGGGTGTCAACTGATCCAATTTAGCTTCCGTCATACATTTTTACCTACATGCTGGAGGTGGCTCAAAGACAAATGAGGCCCCCATCCCTGCTAGCAGTGGTTCAGCTTTTCCTGTTTATTCTCACTGCAATTTGTTGAAATGGGTAGTTTTCTGAAGCAAAACTTGTCTTAGTCATTCATCATTAGTCCTTGGAATTAATACCTTAATAATATTAATTTATGAAATATATTCCCTTGCTTATGAGAACATTCTCAGTATCAACCACCCCTTGCATTTTAACTAAATACTTAGAAATTCAAGGAGCCCTAGTGGCACATGAGTTAAACAGCTGACTTCTGACCCAAATCTGGTGTTTTAAACCAATCCGGTGTAGAGGACCTGCTGCTCCAGGAGAGATTACAGCCCAGCCAACCTCGAGAAAGTGCCGGTCACAGGGGAGCACAAGGAGGTGACTGTCACATGACTTTGTCACCTAGGATCCTGGAGAGTTAAGATTGACTGGACAGCACCTAACAACGACTTGCTTTCTTGTAGATTTGCATATGTTTATTCAGACCCTTTCTGTTTAGGAAGCGGCTCATCTTCTCCTCCACTGTAATTGTTTTCAAAGAAGACCCCCTGTCACATGGATTCCTGACATTTGGGGGAAAAACTGGTTAGACTTGTAAATACTCCTCAGTCTTCCAATTCAATACACAAAGGATCACTACCTATACTCAGACTAACTTGTTAGTATCTATACTCTTTGTCACTTAAATCGTACCTAACCTACCTCAAACATAGTTCCAATGTTAGCAATTCAGTTACCTTTCCTTTTTTCCTCTTAATGTTCCATTTCACAATTCTGAGCTATTACCTTTTATGAAAGCTAACAAAACAATAACTACTATTCTTCCTAATTGGAATCGCCTTTTGTCTAATTATGGCCACTGGAGTAGTTTCTTATTACAAGTTAATTTAAAATTTCATTATAATTAATCGGAGAAAACAGTTTGCAGAAATACCAAGAAAGCCCATGACCATCGAGTTGATAGCAATTGCACAGGCTAGAGTAGAAGTGCCCCACGGTTTCTATGAGTGACCAAGCACTTCAACCACTACTCTATCAGGACTCCCTTATGGAGGAAATAATAGGCAGTAAACAAGCCACATCTATCCCATGGGTTGTTCTCCCGGACAACCCCCCCCCCCCCCCCCCCCCCCCCCCCCCCGCAATTTGCTCACTCTGATAATGAGGTTTCTAATTAGAGATCTCCGTCAGACTTGTTAGTGACTCTTGGTGTTATTGATCTCAGGTCTCACAGAAGTCCTTTATTCTTGCCTAGAGATGGAGAACTTAGATAGCTTTTGTTTTCAGTGCTTAGCATATATTTCAGGTTATAAATGGATTTAAAAATACATTTTAAAATAGATTATTTTCTGTAACTCTGTCTACATTTTCTCTACTCCAAACCAAATTGACTCCCATCAAGTCAGTATTGACCATGGCGACCCTTTTGGACAGAGTAGGGGTTCAGAGGCTATAAATCATTACGGAATGTCATGTAGCTCTCCCTTCTCCCGCAGAGCAGCTGGTGGGCTAGAACCGCTGACCAGGAGGTTAGCAGCCCAGTGTTTCACCCTCTCTATCCCACTAGACAGCAGCTGTAATTTTGGGGGCAGCGGGGGAGAGGGGGCTGGGGAGGTAATGATTGTTGATTTCCACTCTTTTTTGGGGGGGGCATCACTGCCCTCTGGTGGTCGTGGGAGCTACCCAGCACTGCACCTGAGAGCTGCCGCTAGATTTGAACCACCAAGCCCACGGACCGCAGTCCTACACTCAACCACTTACGCCACTGGTGCTCAGCCCCCACTCTTATTTTAGTAGGTTTTATTATATTTTCCTTAATTGTTTTATTTTATTAAATTTTTTTAACTCATTTTATTGGGGACTCATACAGCACTCATCATAATGTATACATACATACATACATACATATGTTGTGTAAGTAGTTACATCTTTTCTGGGATGGGGTGGGGTTCTCTTTTTTTTTTTTTTATTAAATTTTAAGAAGCCTCGCCAATCCCTTCAATGTAAATATCTGATTTCAGTTTTACAATACAGTTTTTCTTTTCCTGCTGTGACATGGTTTTCGTTGTGATTTTTTAATTGGAATTTTGAGGTGTAGAATATAACCTGTTACAAGAATAGTCTTAAGTGAAAATCAAATAAACATATATGAATGGAAGGCCTGTATGACTTTTGATAACTATAAACATGCTTGAAGTAAAGTTTGGGATCCCAGCAATCTTCTTCCTTTCCTTCTCTGTGTACAGGGAAGGCAGGGGGGTGGGTGGCCGGTGGCGCAGAAAGTACTGTTCCTTTTACATGATAAAAGCCCCTCTCCTTCAGGGCTGGAACTTTTGTGAGTAGTAGTTCAACATAGGGCTGCTAACCACAAGCTCAGCAGTTTAAAATTACCAACTGCTCCATGGGGCATAGATGAGGCTTTCTACTCATCCACAGTCTAAAGATCGACAGTCTCGGAAACTCACGGGGCTCAGTCGCTCCTGCCCTGTGGTGCCAGTTTTAGTTGGGAGTGAATTAATAGTACAGAGTTTAATTTGGGTTTTCCTTTAGGCTTAATTACACGTCTTCAGGACTGCAGAGGAAAGACTGCGCTGGCTAGAAAGACAACAACAGCAGCAACAACAATAATAAAAAAAGGCTTGAGCTTTATCATACAGAAAGAATGTAAAGTCCCCAGGTGAAGAACAGGCCTTAAAGTTTTGTATGCTTGTCCCACTGTTGGCAGTTTTTACATTTCTGTTTCCTGAGGTTAAGGGGTGTCTTCCTCCAGGAATCTTAGAATGCGACAAATTTTCTTTGCAAAGTTAGCCCCCCAAAAGCTACAAGAACAGTGAATAATAGTGTTGTTGCTACCCATGGCACTCACATTGATTCACATGTACTGGTGATTCACATAGGCTGCTCAAGTGAAACCATACTTAAACCAATTGGATGTCAATAATTAATGTTAAATAATTAAATAGCTTAATATTTGTTTATGCTTACTAGGCACTGCTAGGTACATTATATATATAGGTGAATAAAATGCACGTGGTCCTTACTCTTAAGCAAAGTTTATATTCTCATAGGAGAATGGATAAGAAATCACTTGCCTGTATAATTACATACCAGGGTAAGCCAAAAATGTCTTTCTACAAAAGCTTATTTCTATTAAGCAAAAATATCACATTATGCAACTTATTTCTCAACACAAGTGTGTGTACTTCTGAAAGTGGTATTTTATCTTTCTAACCCTCCTCCAAAGAACACTGCCCTTCTGGTCTATATCTCTTCAGCCAGAGTAGCATAAGCATTCTCAGTGTACTCGAATTAGGCTCTTTTTGAAGTTTGAGGAACCAGGAAAAGTCTGAAGAGGAATAAGCAGTGCCTTGTCCTGGTGGGGGACACGGTCTCAGCACAACTCTCCTTCCCCTTTTTTCACTAATGCAGTTTTCCATCTTCTAACACTCCTTCATAGTAAGCACCTGGGGTTATCTGTGTTCTTCTAGACAGTATGATTCTCTGGAATCTCAAAAATGCTGTCACCATTACGTTCTGAGCTGATCTTTCTGGCTTGAAGAGGGCCAGCAGATTCCTTCAAATCCACTGGGCCTTCTTTTTTTCTGTGAAGACACCCTAAGGAGACTAAGATGTACTGCTGAGAGCGCTTTCTGTGGCCACCCACCGATCACAGAGACATGTTAAAAACATGAATAACCCCGTGTCTCTATGGACTAGGACCCAAGTAGCAATGGGTTTTTTTATTACCCTCATATTGTGTTCAGTTTTGTGAAGGAAAAATACAAGGCACTTAAAAAAAAACCTAACGCGAGGCATTGAACCGTGACCGTGACCACTTGAGTGATACCAACAGAGAAGCCTTTTGTAGGTGATACTGCACTAGCAAATTGCAGGAGGAGCGTTAGGTGAGAGGCTCCCAGGTAGCGTCCTGCGTGGGAGTGGTGCCGTAGAAAAGAAGTTGGCGTGGTGATGGAATTGAAAGGAGGCCAGTGTGGCTAAAGTTGTGAGTAATCTGCAGTGACAGGGGTCATATCTTATGGAGCTTTTTATATTCTAGGTGCTCTGAATCCATTGATGGATTTTAAGGAGTGGAATGGCATAATATAAGGGTAAGTCAAAAAGTATTGCTGCAAAATTTTAGAAACACTTATTAAGCAAAAGTATCAAAATGTGAGGCTACAGTTTCTTACCACACCCTCTTGCAGCACCTGTATGCCTCTGAGGACGCGTTTCCAATGCTTTAACCCTTCCCTGAAGGATGTCATGCTTTTTCACTTAGATTTCACTTAGATGGCATTTTGGGTATCCTTGAGGGACTCAGATTATGTTCCTTTAAATGTTGTTTTGGGTTCGGGGGGGGGGGTGTCACAAAAAAGGTGAAGGGGTAAGGTCAGGCTAGATGGGGTAGTTTCTCAAGAAAATTCTCTAAGGAAAACCCTTGTTTCCCTGGGAAGAATGAGCAAGTGCATTTTTGTAATGGAGAAAAATTCCTTTCCACAGTGCTTTGAAAACATTCCCCAGTGTTTTCAATTTTCTGAAAACGTCCTCATCACAAGCCCCCTTCATTGTCTTGTGTCCTTTGAGAAGATCCTATCCACTTACCCTTCTGCAGTCCAAAACCAACAGCACCATCACTTCCCAAGCTAACCACTCTGCCCTCAATGGAACTAGCCTAGCAGATCTCCTTGGAAGCCACTGTTCTGATTGGACTTTTCTGGATCATTTTGGTAAATTCAGGACTTAGCCCTCATCATTCATTCCATAAAATCATTATAAGCATTGATTTTGCTTAAAGACTTATGGAACAATAACCTCTTTGAGTTAGCAGATCTTCATTGGACATTTTTGTTAGTAGCTTTTTCTGAGGAAGGGGAGTATATCAACTGAGTAAGGTTGTAGCCATCCACTGATTGCAGAGACATGTTTCAGCACATTGTGTTTGTGATAAACTGTGTGTGTGTGTGTGTGTGTGTGTGAGAGAGAGAGAGAGAGAGAGAGAGAGAGAGAGAGAGAGAGAGAACGAATACGAACAGGAACCCTGGTGGCAATACTTTCTGACTTACCTGCATGCAAAGTAAGACTAATTTGGTGAAGGCCAAGGTCAAAAACTGGAAGAAGTATTTGGAAGTGATGCAAACTTCCAAAAGTAGATGATCAGGGACTAGAGGATTCAAGAAGATGGATTTGGGTTGGTTTGGTTGGGAAAGTTCAACTGCGGCATGCTGACAGGTTTGGTGTAAGGAATAAGCTGATCTAATGAAGCAGAGAGGGGCTTTTATGTTTCTGATTTGAGCCTGCAGGGTTTGTGGTGGTGCCTGATTGTCACTCCTAGAGAAAAACCGGTTTGTAGCAATCATGTTAAGTTTGAATTTTGGATTTGTGCTAGTGGAACATCCAATTAAGAAGTGCTGTGAAACAGTTTTTCCCTAAAGTTTTTAGACTTCAGGTTTTTTGTTCAAATGTTAACTTAGCCAATGAAGCCTTTCAGATGAGCCCCATGTAATCTATCTTCTCTCTGTACTTAAATTTTTCTCCACATTAATTATCACCCTCTGAGTCTTACATATTTTATTTATGTATTTGTTCATTAAACCTTTACTCACTGTAAAATAATACTGGTGAAATGTAATATTGGAATTTTTGTGTGATGACTGCTGTATCCTAAATACCTAAAAGAAAGGTGTTGTCTATACTTAGTATTTGTCATGTTAAATCACTTGAAGGATTACTTGTGATATTTCCATCATTAAACTAGCAGTTGATGACTAGTTGAAAGGTTAGTAGTTCAAACCCACCCAGAAGTACCTTGGAAAAGTCTGGTCATCTGCTCTCCAAAGATCACATTCTGGAAAGCTCCATGGGGCAGTTCTACCCTGTATGTAAGGGGTCACCAAGAATCAGAATCAATTCATTGCCAACTGACAACACAGTTTTCCACATGAATGAGTAAGGGGTTGCTTGGTGCTGTTGAGTGAGTTCTGACTCGTGTATGTGTCAGGTCACACATATTGACCCCATGTTCAGCAGAATGAGACATCCTCATTGTTGCCATGTCTGTAACCCATAAGTGGGTTAGTATTGCTTTTTTAAAGGTAAAGAAATAAACTTGCATTCATATAATTGTCTCTTTAATTTTCAGGTTACAACTGATGGAAAACCAAAAATCCTTGACATCATCGATACAACAGGAAGTGGTGATGTGAATACTGCTACAGTAGTAGAGCCAAAAGATGGTGAAATTGTTGGTCTTTCTGGGAGAGTGCTTAAGGTTAGAGGTTCTGTCTTAATGATAGTCTCATTCTTTCTTGTACTGTGTTGTGAAAGATTCTACTGTTTCAGCTTAAATTTGGTGGTAGGGTGGTAAGCTGCTACATAATACATTGCCCTAAAACTTGTGGTTTAAAACAAGAAATCTATTACAATTTTTGTGATTAAGATTCTGCATGTGACGAAGTTCATTGGGTCCCTCACGTGAAGAGTGAAGATCTTTTATAGATCAGTGATCAGGGCTTCCGGTTGCTCGGTCGACTCAGTTTGGATGGAGAAGGGACATCATAGGTACATTTATGGGCAGCTCTGTTGCCACGCAGGCCTTTCCACAGAAATGTACTACAGCACGATAGCTGCCTTTGTTCAGCGTGGGTCATCCAAGAGAGGCCCAAGATGGAAGCGAGGGCCATTTTATAAAAGGTCATCTAGAAGGCGGCATGTTACTTGTGTATTATTATATTCATTTAAAGTGGTTGCTAAGTCTAGAATACACTTAGAGGCAGGGGACTTCACAAGAGTAGCGGAATTTTTAACAACTGTTTTAGAAGAAGCCATTATTTACTTTACTGATGAGGAACTCAGATTTTTTTCTAGGATTTCCTTTTTTTAATAGATAAATCATTTTTGTTTTTCTTTTTTTGGGGGGGCGGGGGCAGCACTGGCCTCTGGTGGTGGGAGTAGGAGGCCCAGCCTTTGCTCTGTGGAGCTGGAATTGAACCTCCATCCCTGTGGGCCGCAGTCCTGCGCACAACCACTACGCCACCGGCGCTCAGCCCTAGATAAATCATTTTATTGGAAACTTTTACAGCTCTTTTTTTGTTTGTTTGTTTGTTTGTTTGTGTTTTTTTTTGGGGGGGGGCATCACTGCCCTCAGGTGGTGGGAGTAGAAGGCCCAGCCTTTGCTCCGTGAAGCTGGAATCGAACCTCCATCCCAGTGGGCCGCAGTCCTGCGCACAACCACTACGCCACCAGGGCTCAGCCCTTTTACAGCTCTTATAACAGTTCATACATCAGTTGTATCAAGCACATTTGTACATATGTTGCCATCATTTTCAAAACGTTTTCTTTCTACTTGAGCTCCTTTTCCCCCCTCCCACCCTCTAGAACCCTTGATAAATTATAAATTATGATTATTTTCACATCTTACACCACTGTCCACTATCTCCCTTCACCCATGTTTCTGTTATTTGTTCCCTGTGGCAGGAGTGGTATGTTAGTCCTGGTAGACTAGAGAAACAAATTCACAAACACTCATATGTGTATAAGAAAGGGTTTTATATGCAAGAGCAACTATCCATTAAGAAAACATCCCATCCCAGTCCAATCCAAGTCCATAAGTCCGATATTAGCCCATATACCCGTTACTAATCCATACATCCTGTTCAGACTTACAAAGCACATGCAATGACACCAGGACAATCACTGGCTAGTGGGTGCAGTGTCTTATGTATCTAGTGACGATGGAAGCACCTCAGCACTGACAAGGGTCTTCTCTCAGCTCCTCCAGTTATCAGGTCTCAGAATCTAGCAACATGCTGCTGTGTGTCTTGTCAGCTGCAATGTCTCCTAGGGAGTGAGTCTTAATGTCTTGTCTGCAGAGTGTCTCCGAGGGACTGAGTCTCCAAGGGACACTCACACCTCCAAGGTGGAAATACAGCCAGATTTCCCAGAATTCTCAGGATAAAGCCATGACCAAACAGAGCTCAATGGCTGTCTCCAGATTGACAGGCTTGACTCCACCTCTACACTCTTAATCCTCAAATTGACACCAGATTAGGTTACTGCCGCAGGTGGGGTGGGGAGTTATATATTGATCCTTATAATCTGTTCTCCCTTCTACTCCACCTTCCCCCTACCCTCATGGTATTCAATTTGGTTGCCATTATTTTTTGTGTTTGTTTGCTTTAAATACAAAGTTGGGGACCATGCTCAAATGATCATTTGTGCCTTCATCTTTTTGGTGTGGACTTGACTATCGAGATAGACTATAATAGCTATGGACTTCTAAGTCCCTGTTTATCTATCATATTCCATGCCCTTGGTAGTAGGTAAATAATAAAGAAACAATGATGATAACTTAGCATAAAATAGTTGTAGGTTCTTACTTTAGAGGATAGCCACAATGTGACTTGAATTCAACAATCTTAGCCCTTAAACCAATAGACAGAATTATTTGTTTTATAAAGTTGTGGCTACTTGTATTTCTCAGAAAGAGCTATATTTAATTAGTCCTTGAATTTAACTATATAAACTTTAGGCATTGTCTTCTGGATAAGACTATTTTAGCAGTGTATTTGTCTTCTGTGCTGTATAAAAATTACCATGAATTTAGTAGCTTAAGCCAACAAACATATTACTGTATTGTTTCTCTGGATCTGGTACCCAAGTGCAGCTTAGCCAAGTCTTCTACTCATGGTCATAAAATGACAGTCACAATGTTGGCCAGGATTATAGTCTCATCTAGATAAGAAGTCATCTCATAGGCCCCTATGATTGTAAACAAAATTAGTTTTGTAGTTCAGAACTCTTCGCAGATGACTTCTTCAAGACAATCCAGAAAATCTATGCCCTTAACTACAGCTCAAACCCAATTTTTGAAGGGTTTTTCTGATTAGAGAAACCTGTCATTGAGTCCTGGTGATTTAGTAGTGGTTATGGCTTGGCTGCTAACCACAAGGTCACCAATAGCAGCTCTGAGGAAGAAGATGAGACTTTCTATTCCCATAACAAATTAAAGTCTCTGAAACCCACAGGGGCAATTCTGCCCTGTCTCTCTGAGTTGCAGTGGCATAGTCGTGAGTGTGGTAAGGAAGCAGGGATAAGCTTTATTTTGATTAATTCAAAATCAACTGATTAAGTATCTCCTGTGTAACATAACATACTTGCTTGAATGATATTCCATCATATACCAAAGCCCTGCCTATAATCAAAGAGAGGGAACTATGCAAAGACTTGGGTCATTGGACATATTAGAGTCAACACCATTACAGAGTGCTTCCTTTCTCTCGTGCTTTTAAAAATGGTTGTGATCTTCGGGAAAATTCTTTTTTTCCCCTCTTAACATCTGATTCATTCTAAATTATTGCCTGGCTTCTGTCAGTCAACACTGTAATTATGTGAGTATGTTTCAAAGAGAAAATTGAAATTTTTGTGAGTTTTATAGCTCTGGGAAACTGAAGGACACTCTTACAACTCCTCCGACCCTACCCCCCCACAAAAACTACTAAAGAACAGACCTACTTGTGTTAGGCCAGGTTCTCTAGAGAAACAAATCCGGACTCTTGAGATTGTGTGTGTGTGTTTAGATAGTGAAAAGGAATACAACAGCTAATTAGTCTACACAGCAGTGTAGAGGGCTCAGTCCAACTCAGTTTTGTGGGGCAGTTACTATACTGAAGGTCCTTGCAACTGAAAGGGTGGACTGCTGGTCCAAGGTCAAGGAAGCAGACAGTGACTTGGCTGGCAGGAGGTAGGAGTTGGCTGCAGGCAGCAGACACTGCACGGTACGGTGGAAGCCGCAGGAAGATGAGATGCTGAGGCATGGCAGAGTCCAGTAGTGCAGCAACTTAGCAGAACAGGTTGCGATAGAGCCTCAAGTGTAGTGATAGACGGTATGGTGACATGATCCCTTCGTGAATCCCACGTGATCCACTACGATCCACTGCTTGACTCAGCTCATAAGTGGTGTAGAGCAGCTAAGTCTGACAGCAGCGCACAAGACTGACCACCAGGGAGAAAGGAAGAGACTGGCCTCAGAAAGCCATGTATCTTGATTGTCCTCCAATCAAGCTGCGGCCTGATAGGCTAAACTGCGCTCTATGAGAGCCGTGTAGGCACGAAAACCTGTCACACCACCGTCTTCCATTCAAATTCACTCTTAGCACTCTGTACATAAGGTTTCTGAGGCTGTAAATCTTTACGGGAGCAGATAGCTTAAACTCCCATTTTGAGTGTCTGGTGGGTTTGAGATGCCATTCTTGACATACACAGTTCTATGCTTACCTGACAGCACATTCTGAAACATACTTAAGCCAAATAAATAAAATCGCAGACCCATTACCCATAGGGGATTTTGAGTCATCCTGGCCCTAAAGGACAGAGTAGTAGATCTGCCCCAATAAGCTCTCTTAGAGAAGCATACTGACACCTTACTCCTGCAGAGGGCCAGGGTTCGACCATTGACCTTTCCATTAGCAGCTGAATGCTAAACAAGTGCACCACCAAGGCTCCTTCACACAGCTTTAGAACCAGGCCAGATATTATTCTCACTTCCTCCATCTTCACTTCCTCTATAGCTGTTTTTTTTCCCCTTTTTTTTTGAAAAGGGGTGATTTTTCTAATTTTATTTTGTTGACTGCATACATAGTAAAACATAATTTCTTCATGCATAATTTAATGATCCAGATTATATTCTTCCAAGTGTACAATCATTTGTACCCCCTCTCATTAACAAACTCATTACCCCTGTAAGGTCTCTATCTAATCTTTCACATATGTGTTGCAAGTTTGAGCCCACAAAGACGTGTTAAAATATCATAATGCTTATGCAGGCAGGCTAACTTTTAAGATGACTTCAAGAGATATTTTTGATTGAAAGAGGAAAAAAAATTAATATCACTCCAGATAACTGCACACACTTCTTTGATACAACACCCAAACTTGACAGTACTTTTTAAATACTGTTATTATATTAAAATCAACTAGACTCTCTCATTTAATTGGCTATTAGTAACAACTGGAAGATGTTGGTTCACTGAGTAATAATGTATTACACATTACTTCTAAGTGTTGATATATAGTCATTTCTATTTAAATAGTTATCATGTTTTAGGTAAATTACATAGATTGATGCACAGTATGATTGGTGCATAGAGGTAGAATTTCATATTACACATGAGGGATTTTAATAGTCATAGAAAAAGTGGAATTGAAAGATATATGGATTTTTTCTTACAAAGTTTTTGAAGTCCTCTTTTTAATTTAAATTTAAAATTTTATTGTAAATTCATTATTTTTTCTAGGGGGAAAAGAAATCCCAAATTCATTTATGTTTTATGTAGATGTTTTTATTGAATCTTAAACAGGACCAAGGCAAAGACAAATCATCACCACCAGGCCCTACTGAATCCAAAGAATTTATGAATTTACTTAAATTTACATGTAAACAAAAGAAATTGGCAAAGAAACGTAATTGACAGCTGATTAAGTCATCACAAGTCACAGGGGCACTACAGAAAAGGCCCTGCTTGGGATGTGTGTGCTATTGCAGATTTTTGAAGTTTACAGGATTGGTTCTAACCTTCTTGGTTGGTCCTTGCTTGACTCAACCATACAACTCAACTACTCTGCATCAAAGACATATCTAAATAAGTTCCTAAAGATGAGATTGTCCTCAGTGAGCCTGGCCCTTGGGAGTTGCAGCAAATAAGTACACTGTGTCTCAAGGCAAAGCTTTTCACCTTACTGGTGGTCAGTGGACAGAAAGAACTCTCAGGTGGATGCTGAATCTGTGTGGAAACTCAAGATGGATGTAGGGCTCATACAGCAAACCATAGCCTTCCACAAAGCAAGTGCTCAGAATTCTAAGTTTCAAGATAGTTTAATAGTTTAAAAAGTCAATTGCATTTTTAAAAGCTTTTTTTTTTTTACTGTGATTTAGTGAAAGTTTTTACAAAGCAAATTGGTTTTTACCTTCAACAAGCCATACACATTGTGGTTTGTCATACACTGTGTGATTTGTGACACTGATTTCAGTCCCCACAATATGACAACACTTCACACCTCCTCCCTGTGTTTACGATTTCCCTTGTCCTGGTCTCTTCCTTCATACCTTCTGAGCTTTATTCCTGGGAAAATGCTGCTATTTGATCTGAATGGTTGGTTATTACACCTCACTTAACAGGCCTTTTTGTTTGGCTGAAAGTTGAGCTGCAGAGATGGCTTGAAGGGTGATTAAGGGCCACAGCCCTGGGACTTATACTCTTTCCTGTCAAACCAGGATGTCTGGTCTTTTTAAAGAAATATTTTCACCTTCGGTTGTGATCTTTTTCTGCGCAGTGGTAACCACAAAAGGGCTCATTCTTCTTATCTCAAGCTTGGGGGAGGTACATCACTAGTCAGTTGGACCAGTTGCATCCTGTAGTATACAGTTTTTGGAAAGCAATCCAGTAAATTCTTCTAATTTCTTGGATTCAGTTATATGAAAATAAATTTAATGTCTATATTCTATTTCTACTTTTTCAAAATTTTGACAAAACTGGTCATAGTTATTGTGTTATTACTATCCCCCTGGTTTTAGGTCAACTAGTTGCGAGGTACTTTGAACACTTCAGCCATCTCTTCTGTGAAGGTGATAGTCTTAAGTCTTGCTGAAATTACTAGTCAGTTTCATGTGGCATTCATCTGAACAGTAGAAGGGATGGAAGTGTGAAATCTTTTTTTTTTTTAAAGATAAACTACCATTAAGTGTATACTCTAAGACATTTATAGTTAAAGTAAGCTCAGTTATATTCAGCACACAAATGCTCCCAGATCATGAAGCTATGTAGACTTTTGTGATCATTTCTTTGCTTTCCTTTTTAGTTTTACTATTTCTATCTGGATATATCTGGTAAAATATATTGATTATTACCACCTATTTTTGAACGTTGTCTTTCTCTGGGAGTTTGTGAGATCCATGAGATTTGATTCATCAACAATTTGTGCAATTTCATTTCGATATTTTGTCACATTGTGTACACATCACACTTGGTCCATTCCATTGCTAATAAGCTGGTGATTTGTTGCCGGTTTAGGACAATTAAGAATAGTTCTTTAGAGAGCATTCATAGGTGTTTATATATACTGTGTATGTGTGTGCAAATATGTCTAGGATATGTAAAGAGGAGTAGGATTTCTGAACCCTGAATATAAAGCTTTTGAGGCGATATTAGATTATTTCAGGAGCCCTAGTAGAATGTGACAAATTGGGTTGTTAACCACAAAGTCAACACTTGAGACCACCACGCAGCTCCTTGAGAGAAGGATGAGGCTTTCTGCTCCCATGAAAGGTTACAAAAGGGAAACAAAAGCAAGCCTCTTTGCCATCCAGGTGGTGCCGACTGGTAGTGAGCCTGTAGGTCAGGGAGAACTGAACTCCGAGTGGAAAGCCTCATCTCATCCCTCAGAGCAGCCAGTGGGTGCTGACTGTGAACTTGCAGCGAGGAGCCCTGTGTCGAACCACTTTGCCACCAGGGCTTGGAAACACAGGAGCAGTCCAACCCTGCCCCACGGGGTTGCTGTGACTTGGAATCAACTCAATGGAAATGGGAGAGGCTGTTTCAAAGTCTGTACTAAAATGCACAGCAGTATTTAACGTCGAATAGTTGTACTACACTAATATATGCTAACATGTTTAATCATTTAGGGTTTATCTTTGTGACCAAAAACTCAATCCTTGATCCTGAATCAACTTGATCCTGAATCATAGTGGCCTGAGAAGAGGGGGTAGATTTGCCCTGTGTGTTTCCAAGACGACAACTCTTTACGGGAGTAGAAAACCAGCCTCACCTTTCTCCCATGAAGGGCTGGTAGTTGTGTTAGCAGACCAAAGCTAACACACTATGCCACCAACTTCTAACTTTGTGACGTTTGTGAACTTCTTAACTTTGTCAGGTTCCACTTATATTTGTCTTATTTTTTCCTAAAGAATTGTCAATTTCAGAATTCTTTATTCTATAATAAGACTGGGCTTTATTATTATTATTATTATTATTATTATTATTATTATTATTTAGCAAAAGGGAAGAAATTCATTGGAGCCCAATGCAAGACCCTGGAGTGGCCCAGCATACCCTACCGTCCAGGCTTGCCCAGGCAGAGGGTCACACCATTACTCTACCCCCATGTTCTACAGGGACTCCCCTTGAACCGAGCCCCATATCCCCAGGACAGGCTGGGGGGGAGGGCAAAAGACTGGTCTTAACATGCAATATGTAGATATCTTTTCTCATTCTAATCTTGCATCCTCATTTCCTTTATGATATCCTTTATGACTAGACGTTCTCGATTTGAATGTTGCTGAGTACCAATTTTGCCTTTTCCATTAGCTTTTTTGTCATTGTGAAATCCCTCCTGTTTTCAAGATCATAAAGATATTCTGTAGTTTTTTTCTTTTAAATTTGATGGTTTGATCTTTATATTTTTCCTAAAATTCACATAAAATTGATTTTATGTTTAGTTTTAAATAGTTTTATGTTTAGTTTTAAGCTATTTCATTTTGTCTGTATTAGAAGTCCTGATGATGTAGTGGTTACGCTTTGGACTGCAAACTATGTCAGCAGTTCAAAACCGCCAGCCATCCCTCTGAAGAAAGCCAGGGTTTTCTACTCCCAGGAAGAGCTAGTCTCAAGTCTCCTCAGGCAGTTCTACCTTGACCTATAGGATCGCAGTGAGATAGCATCGACACAGCAGTGAGTTTAGCTATGGTTTATCTGTATTGAAAACCTAGTTGTAGCAATGCCATTTATAAGGGTACTTTAGAAAGTTCATAGAAAAGTTCCATGATCTTTTAATTTTATTTCCATACATTTTTGAAGCCCCGTATATGAAAATTCCACAGCCACTCCAGTAAAATGTGACTTTTGACTTCAGTTGTTTCATTTTCTGGTTTCTTTGCCCTTTTGAACTTGTGTTTTTGTTGTTGCAGTTTTAGTGCTATTTTGGAAAGGAGCACCATGCTGCTTGTTTTCCCCTTATCAGATTTAGCCTAAAGGTTTTTTTTAATCAAAATTTATTTTTTTTTAGAAATGAAACATAATGGCTGAGCCCCGGTGGCGTAGTGGTTGTGCGCGGGACTGTAGCCCACTGGGATGGAGGTTCAGTTCCAGCAGCGGCTCCACAGGAGCAAAGGCTGGGCCTCCTACTCCCACCACCAGAGGGCAGTGATGCCCCCAAAAAAACAAACAAAAAAGAAGAAATTAAACATAAATCTACACATCTTAACTCTGATAGACTTAGTGCATGGTATTTAAATATAGTGATTGTCAATCAAAATACTGTGCTTGTTATGCTAGCAGTATCCCATCTTGACTCACTTAGTAGGGGTTCTGAGACTGCCAGTGTTTACAATGGTGGGGGGGGGGCGTGGGGAGAAGAAGGGTGGGCAGAGATTCTGTTGCATGGTAATGTTGCATTGATGATCATGTTTGGTTCATCAAGAAAAATGTTCCTATGCAAGGCATCTATTTTGGAGCCAGAGAAATGAGATGAAATTAGGAAATAATTAAAGATATTTCACTTATCAGAAAAATCTGACTTACTAGAATAAGTTTCTATGTAATTAAAACCGTTTTAAAAATAGCAACTTTATGCTTATGCTTATGCTGGAGGGGTTCAAGTAGATAATGCAGATGAATGTGGCAACATGTGTACAAATATGCTTAATACGAATGATGTACTAAATGTTGTAAGAGTCCCCAATAAAATCTATATTAAAAAAATAAAATCAAAGATCCAAAAAAATTTTTTTAATAGCAACTTTCAATGGTCAAAATTCAAGGTTTTCTGAGATTAAATCTTTATGGAAGCAGAAAGCCCCAACTTCATCCCAAGGAGTGGATTTGACTCATCAACCCAGTGATCAGCAGTGCAATGCTTACTTGGCAGTTCCACCGAAACAAAGCTTACTGCCATCAGAGCCAGTTTTGACTCATGAAGATCCTGTAGAGAAGGGTACAACTGCCCCTGTGGATTTCTGAGACTATGACTCTCTGGAAATAGAAAGCATCCTGCAGAACAGCTGCTGGTTTTGAACTGCTGACCTCATAGTTAGCAGCCCAACGCTGCAACCACTACTGAAACAGGCCAGTACCAGTAGGACTTCTTAAAGATACTGTAGAATATCTGGTGCTTTCAAGCTTCTGACCTTGTAGTTAGCAGCTACTGCAGCAGGAACTAGCAGGGCTCCTTAAAAATACTATAGCATACTTAAATATGTAAATAGCTTACATATTCCATAATTGTCTCACCTATATTAAATTTACTATAATTTTGTTAAAGATGACATAATCCTAACTACAACTTCTGTTTTCTAAAGCTTTTAGGGTAATTTTTGTAACTGGTTTACTGTCACTATAAGGTAAAATTATTTTTTTTAAAAAAACAAACTCAGGTTGAGCCCCAGTGGCGTAGTGGTTGAGTGCGGGACTGCAGCCTATTGGCTTGGTGGTTCAAATCCAGCAGCAGCTCTCAGGGAGCAAGGCTGGGTAACTCCCACGACCACCAGAAGGCAGTTATGCCCCCCCCCCCCCCCCAAAAAAAAGCTCACTGTTAGTCCTGACTCAGAGCGACCTGACCTCTGTGGATTTCTGAAACTGTAAGTGGTAAGGGAGGAGAAAGCCCCATCTTTTTCCTGAGGAGCTGTTGCTGGTTTTCAGCTGCTGACTGTGGGGATCATAGCCCAACTTTTAGCCACTCCCCCACCAGGACTTCTAAGGAAAATACATAGGAGTGACATACAAAGGATCTGCTTTCCTGGTCTTATGATTGAATATAAATTATTTATTAGCTGTTTTTTTTTTATTTTTTTTTTATTTTTTTTTTTTAGGCATCACTGCCCTCAGGTGGTGGGAGTAGGAGGCCCAGCCTTTGCTCCTGGGAGCTGGAATTGAACCTCCAACCCAGTGGGCCGCAGTCCCGCGCACAACCACTACACCACCGGGGCTCAGCCCTTATTAGCTGTTTTTATCATAGTTGTTGACTGTGATAATTATGTCAACATCTGTGTATTTTTCAATTGTTATTTATTCCTTGAATATATTACATATTTTTGTAATCATTATACAAATAACTTGCCAGTAGCTTAGTGGAACATCCATCTCTGATTAAATTATTTTTGAGTTTTGCCTGTTAGTGACAGCTGAATCTTTTTGTGGTTGTAGCATTTTATTATTGCTTTTATGTTATGGATTCTTACAGTAAGTTAACACAAAGTTCATGTTTATTTTCTAAAGGAGGGTGTTAACAATTTAAAATGTGTTTATTTTGACCAGATACTTGAAATTTTACACACTCCAAATATTTAATTGATTCAGAAATGAAAAATGAAATCTAGGCCTATTAATACCTTACTTTGAGAATTTGTAAATAGTTACTTTATCTGAGTTTTCTACCTTCCATAGAATTAGATGTAATTCTATGAAGTACCGAGTGAGTGGGTTAAACTGTACCATGAGTGAGGACTGGTCAGTTGACCAACTCTGAGGCTAGTTCATCCTTTTAATCCATACACTTTTAAAAGCAGTTTTGTTTTTTGTTGTTTGTTTTGGGGCATCACTGCCCTCTGGCGGTGGGAGTAGGAGGCACAGCCTTGCTGCTGGATTTGAACCTCCGTCCCAGTGGGCCGCAATCCTGTGCACAACCACTATGCCACTGGGGCTCAACCCAAAGCAGTTTTTTATGATCTCGGATCCTGCATTTATGTAGAATATACATATTCACATTTTCTTGATTGATGTCTTTTCAAGTTGGTTGTTTAATACAAAATGTATTTTATCATCTGCAGCACTAATTAAATAGAGAAATTATGTTTTTTCTTACTTTTACAGAGAGGGAAGTAGGGTTACCTATCTGTTGGTAGACTTCATATACACTGAATTTTATTGTTTCCATTATAGAATTGTGTTCTACCTTTAAAATTTGATGGGTGTTTTGGCAAACAGTTTTATTCCTTTTTATGTATACATTTGTACAATGGCCATACTTGTGTATAAGCCGAGTTTTTCAGCTCATTTTTAATGCATTTTTTTGTGGTTAAAAATAGATGATTGAGGCTGAGCCCCGGTGGCATAGTGGTTGAGTGCGGGACTGCGGCAGCCCACGGGCTTGGCAGTTCAAATCCAGCAGCAGCTCTCCGAGAGCAAGGCTGGGCCTCCCACTCCCACCAGAGGGCAGTTATGCAAAAAAAAAAAAAAAAAAGGAGTTAAAAAAAGTAGGTGATTGAGTCAGCTCATACTGGCGTATGCATGGTATTTTTCTCAGTAGTCTCCCATTGGAATGCAAAACATTCAGTGAGGAAACCCGAACTTCTTGCTCTTACAGATTCCTGCAAGTTGGACAAATCCCTCTGGAAAATATCATATTGGCATAAAAAATGGCTATGACTTCTATCCAAAGGCTCTCAAGGAAAGGATACAGGTAATGTACAGCTTCCCAATGCCTTTTTATAGCTTTAGATGTTCCTGTTGTGGGGGTGATACTGAGTTTGTTCTGGTTAGGTCAAAATCTCCTAAATCTCTATTGATTGAAATTGGAACAGGGGATTGCCTGATGATGCTGATCAGTTGAGTCTTATTATTTAAAAATACATTTTGATTAAGCCTAGGTCAGCTTGTTCTCATCAAACCTAGATGCAGTGAAGTAACTAATCCATTTTCATAATTATTTGATAATTTGGCTATATACAAAGCTTTTTTACCTTTCTCTAAAAATTGCGTAGTATCACAGTTACTGACTACTTTCACTTATTAATAACTGTCTGGGCTTGCCTGAATATATTGTTAGGCTAATTGTAAAATAATTTTTCTATGTTTGCAGAAAGAACGGAAAGAAAAAATATGGGATCCTGTTCACAGAGTGGCCCTGGCAGAAGCCTGTAGAAAACAGGAAGAGTTTGATGTTGCCAACAATAACCCTTGCCAAGTTGGTGCTAATTGTTTCATGTCTTTACCATAGAATTCTGAGAGTGTTAATATTCTGATTTTTTTACCAGTTTAGAAAAATAAATTGATGAATTTTTTATTTACCAATCACTGTCAGCTTACTTATCTAGTTATCACTTTTTCTAAAATTTCAATTAGCATGTAGTGTGCATACCTAAATGTACATGAACCGTAAGTGTTTAGTTAGTGAATTATCAGGCAGTGAATACTCGTATGCACCCTGTTTTCACACACACAGCATATGCTTTATACATTTTTATCCAATCACGCCTTTCCCCCAAGGTATTGTCAAGATACTATCCTGTGTTTAAAAAGCAGGGGTGGGGGAAGTACCAGAGAACTTCAGAATGTTTGTGGAAAACTCAGATTAAAAATGGAATTTTCCCACAAACATTTTGATGCTCTCTCATAAGGCACATGTTATTTTCTTAATGATACAGTCAATGCCACCCCAGAAATCCGTCATGAACCTGTTCCTACTTGTTCCTTTCCTCCTCCTCAGAGGCAGCTACTGTCCTGATTTCTAACACCAGAAATGATTTTGCCTCTCTTAAGTTTATAAAATAGAATAGGATCACTGTGAGTTAGGACTGAATGCATGGCGTTGGGTTTGTTTTGGGTTAACACATGATAGCATCAGTTATATAGTTTGTGCATGAATCTGTTCAAAAGGACTTGTTTGCATTCATAACCACAGAGCTAAATATATTTTAACTTATCTCATTAATTCATCATGTGTATGAGGGGAATTCAAACAGTTTATGGAAAACATAATAAAATTTTTCCATGGACTTTTTGAAGTTCCTTTTATTGAAGTTAGTTTTAAAGGAAATGAGATGATTCATGACTTTTTAATTTACTTGTGTTCAATAAATTTGAAAATGAAAAGGTACTATTAAGATACCAATTTAAGTTTTAGAAATAATCTTGGAAATTGGCTCTACAGTTATGAGTGAGATATGCTCTGACATCATCAGACTCTAAGTCAAATTTATAGATAGCATGGAACAAACACTAAAATAAAGGCATAGGCTGGTTTTGATCATCTAACCAAATTATCCGTAGCCTTCCCATTTCAATAATTAAAGTATCGCCTTGCTCAGCAGAGGGCAGAGCATTGCACATGTTCATTTTCTCACTTTTTCCTGTAAGATTATTTTGGTCGGGGCTGAGCCCCGGTGGCGTAGTGGTTGTGCGCGGTACTGCGGCCCACTGGGACGGAGGTTCAATTCCAGCAGTGGGGCTGGGCCTCCTACTCCCACCACCGGAGAGCAGTGATGCCCCCCCCTAAAAAAAAAGATTATTTCGGTCATTCATCAGACTATAGCTTAACACTTTTTTGATATCTGATGACATTTCTCCTCTCTCCAAGGGCTTTATAATTCCCACTTATAATTTCAGGATCCTTTTCTTTGATGCTTCACCAACACTTGTGTGGGATTTGCTCTAGGGGCATGGGAATACGGGTAAATAAGAACATTTTAAGATGAAATCAGTGTCACAATTGACACAATATTAAGGATAATGTGATTTAATCTGGAAGGTGTACTCCGTGTTGAATCAATGTGCTATTGGACCTAGTGCATGCATGTTTCTCATTAGCCAGTAAAGCAATAGCTTATAGTTTTAGTAGCTAAATACAACAGGTATTTTAATGCAATAGAATAGTTGGCATCATTTCTAAATAATATTCTTGGCCAGAAGGTAACTGTAATTCAGATTATAAATCGGTGATGACATGTCTTCACCAAACGATATCTGCAATATAATGCAGTGTCTTTTCAAAGGTACATGGAGCCCAGTACCTCAATGAAAGCAAGTAAAAGGAAATGTCTTAGGATATACATATATATTAATTTATATGTTTCATTAAAGTGAACTATGAATTACATAGATACAAAAATGTCTTGTATTTTTCCCCTGTGGTGATATGGCTATACCACTGGGTCACCTTGTATGTAATTTACCTTTTCAAGAGCCAAGATGTACTACTAATAATGTATTTTCTAATTTACTAGGCAAATAAGCTAATTAAAGAAGAGCTACAAAGTCAAGTGGAATTACTAAATTCTTTTGAAAAAAAATTTAGTGATCCTGGCCCCGTGTACGACTGCTTGGTATGGAATGATGGTGAAGCCTGGAGGTAAACTTGATGTGTTTTTTATGGATCTTCAGTGTTAGAAAAAAAAATTATCTACTCTGAAGCAAACTATATGAGAGTCAAATGAGACCTTCAGAAAGTTATAACCTTATGCCACATTGTGTTTGCCCCTCCAGAGTTAGTGAAGTCATAAGTAATTTATGCTTGTACTATTGAGTCACTTCGTTTTGTTGGGAGTTACAGGAAACTGGTCTGTAAAGTGTCTTTGTATTTACTGTGAGAACATTATTTAAGAGGTTGACTCATTAATTCTTTCATCATTTACAAGTTTGATGAGTACATTCTTTGCCCTAGGTATATACTCTGAAAGTTACTCTACGGAATCTTATGTATTTAGAACGTTCAGAACAATCTAGCATCTAGAAAGATTTTCCAAAAATGTCAAGTTGAGACTTGAAGGAGGGGAACGAGGGGGAGTGGGGTGTTGGAAGTAGGAAAAGATTCAGAGAACATGCATGAACTAAGTTTTATATGACCCTATATATAAAGTGTCTAATGGGAGGAAGAGGGTGAAAGGAGGTCACTTGAGGCTATGATGTGAGCCTTTCTTAATGAAGTTTGAACTTTATGCTGCGTCAGGGAAAGACTTTGAAGGTTCTAAGCAAAGATCAGGCATGATCAGACTGGCAATTACTACAGTGGGAAGGCGGAGTGGGGCTGTCAGTCAATAGGGCCACAATCATCCTGGTAGTAGAGCCTAATGACATCCATCAGTGTTGCCCAAAGTGAGCATTACCGCCCCCTGGTGGGCGCTGGAACCATCTGAACCAAAGCAGGATACCCACACTTCACCCTGGATTGTGGGCACTTGCTAAGTAAATTTTTTTCTGAAGAGGATGGTAGTTCCAAATGGTTTTGGGAACCCATGACTTAGATAAAAAGTCAGTGGAATTGGAGAAGTGAGTGTTTTAAAGAGATGTAACTGTACGCTTAAGTGATTTTCTACAAGGGTGGTAACTGATAATACATATTGTTGGAGCCCAATGTGCCTCTCCTTTTTCAAATTTGGGAGATTTGCTAGTACACGTTTTATTTACACTCTTTAAATCCTGATTCCATTTAATGTGCTATTTCTTTTCCTTGCCTGTTTTTTCATCAGTGTTCAGTTTCCTGTATCTTGCTGTGTTTTCATGTCTGTTTTTTCTAATTACATAAATCATTTGGAGCTCCCATGGGGGCATATATAAAAATTTTTTAAACTGATGATTTTAGGGATCCGTCTTTCAAGTTTGTTTCAAGTGTGTTCCCCTGTGGTGTGGCACAAATTAAGCACTCAACTACCAATCAAAGGTTAATGATTTGAACCTACCAGAGGTGCCTCAGAAGACAGGCTGTGTGATCTGCCACCAAAAAGTCACAGAGCCTGAAAAGCTGAGGGAGCAGTCTTGTCTACACTGCGCACACAGGTGTCCGTGACTCAGGACTGACAATGTCAGCTAACTGCCATCTTTATGGGATATGCTTTTGCTATACTAGTATAGCAACAAAAGTCAGCAACTTTAATTAAATTAATATAGTTACTTTTCAATTTAATAGAACCAAATTCTTTTTATTTAAAAAATGTGCAAAGACCTACCAGCTAAAGCATAACATTGAAAGATGTGCATTTCATTTATGCTTCCTTATTTTGTTAAATTCACTTTTAATCCATCTTCTTAAGTATTTGGAATATATTTTAAAAGTTGAAAACTCAATGAGAGAAGAGGACAGAAGGATAATCATAGAACTGCTGTGTGTTATTTCAATGGTTTGGGGACAAAGGGTATCTTTGCATGAATTTAAAGGTGTAACTATGGGACCATGCTTTAATATAATTTGCTCTAGTTTTAGGGAGATGGGGGCAAGTTGTTGAAAACCAAAATACCAAAAGAACAAGCAGGAAGTAAAGCCAGGCTGTTTGTAGTTTAAGCGATCAGATGGTTTTTCACCTAAGATGTTGTGATGGGCAACCTTCTCAAAGGCCCTTTGTGTGGTTTCACTTAAGTACTTGGGTCTTATAATCACTTAAATGCTTCAACTGATGATTGTATGAAGTAAAGCAGTCAGACTAGTCAGTTATAATTTTAGAAAAGTAAACAGGGTAATAAGAAAATTGAGAAACTAGATGAGCCTTAGAACTGTAAGAAAATTTGTAAATTTTGATGCTTACTATTTATTTTCAATTGACAGAGCCTGCATTGATTCAAATGAAGGCGAGGACTTGAGTAATTCCACTGTATTGAGAAACTACAAAGAGGCCCAAGAATATGGCTCCTTTGGCACAGCCGAGATGTTGAATTACTCCGTTAATATATACGATGACGGAAACCTACTTTCCATTGTTACCAGTGGAGGTATTTTATTTCAGATTTGCTAAGTAAAGATAAATCGCAAAGTTGGTACCAAACAAACTCTCACCGTGCTTGAGTCCACTTTGACTCCTAGTGATCTTCCAGGACTGAATACAGCCATATGCCCTATATGGTTTCCAAGGCTGTAAGACTACAGAAACAGATTGTCCTTGCTTTCTCCCGTGGAGCGGTACGTGGGTTCAGACCACTTCCCTCTTGGTTTATATCAGGGTGCTTTTACTTCAGTGTCACCATGGCTTCCTAAGTACTTGTAGGATGATAAATCCTTATAGTTAAATGCACACTTTTAAAGGAGTTAACATAGATCTCCGACTAAAGGACTAGGTCTGGAGTCAAGGTAGTAAGTCTTGTTAACTAGATAGGCTCCTTCCTTAGAATACAGTCATAGCTCTGCAGCAGATAATCTATGAACATAATCTTAGGAATAACAAGAGATTTCACCCCAAATATTCATTCTTAAAAAATGAGCACAGTGTTAGGTAAAAGGCACTACATGTTCTTTACTTCAAAAAATTGTAAGCAACCTAATTACCCACCAACAGAGGGATAGATTGTTTTTTAGTGTGTTATTCATACTGTGGGGATAATCTATTTTAGTCACAATGAATAAGTTTACATTATACTTTATACACAAATCTCAAATATAAATATTAATGAAAAAGCATATGATAATGTGTTTATGTATGTACGTAAAGTTTCGAAGCATCCCAAATAATTCTATACAATAGGTCTGAATAGAGAAAACAAACTGGGCGGTTTCACACAATTAACCCTGTTTGTAAAGTGCACTGTGAGCACGGGGAGGAGGAGAGGCTCTGCTCCCACTCTAGGACACTGATTACTGAGAGAAAGGAGGGTGAGGGGTTCTGCCTAAACTCTTCAAGCCTTCCTCCGCTGCCCTTGCTGACGGACACCGAAGGACAACAAGCTGTACAAGTGTGTATACAAGTCCATTGTGATGTGCTCGCAGTTGTGAAACCACAACCAGGAGCATGGTGAACATGTTCTCACCCTCTCCCCCTTCCTCGATAACCATGAATCTGCTGCTTACCCACCTGGAATAGTTTGTGTTCTCTAGAATTTTATGTTTCTTCTATGTATATATTTTAACTTTTTTGGCTTGGCTTCATATCATCAGAGATTCAAAATTCATCCCTGTTCTAAATCACTTGTTCCTTACTGCTAAATTAGTTTTCTGTTACACATGTGCACAGTATAGTAGAATCTTTATGTTCATTGATCAGGGAACATTAGTATTTTTATACTAATGGGGAGTTTTTATATATGTTTTTATTTTTATTTCTCTTAGGGCAGATATCTAGGAGAATTGATAGGGTGTGGCAGGTTTCCTATTAATCACCTTTTAAGAAGTGTTCCATTTTTAGGGCATCTATGCCATATTACACTCCCACCAGCAGGAGGTGAAAAGTCCAGCTGCTCCATGTAATTGTCAACATTTGAGCCATTGACACTTCACACTGGTGAGAGAAGATCACATTAACATCCAGATTTCACCCGTTTCATATGGCTAAACCTAGTAAGATTTTCAACTTGTATAAATAGGAACACATGTACAGCCCTTTGTGTGTGATTTATTTAATTCAGTTTTACTTTTGTGAGATCCATCTTTTATTTAAAATTAGTTCATACTTATTACTGTGTAATAGTTCACTCTGAATATACCGTAGACCCATTTATTGTTGATGCATCTTTAGTTCTTTTGTTGTTGTTTCTTTCTGAAATTTTATAGTGTGTGAGTGTGCTGTTGTCAGCCTTTAAAATTTGAGCCATTCTGAAAATTGTGTGCAGTTACCTAATGTGCCTTTTGTTTCACTTCTCAGGTGACCCCTCTTCCCCATTTTTCTTTTGCATTCCCTTTCCTTTTGTATTTGGAAGATAATTTATGTACTCAGACCTTCAAAAAGATCATAGAAAAATGTAATTAAAAGATCATGGAATTTTTTCACAGGTTTTTTTTTTTAAGCTCTCTCATATAAGTTCCTTGTCAGTTATGTGAGTTTCAATTACTTACTTGCTTTAGTGATTTGTATTTTTATTGTCTTAATATTGTCTCAGTAAATAGGTTCCAGGTTTAATGTGGTTTACTCTCGGTATTTTTGTTAATAATTATTGTTTTTTTATGTGCTATTTATAAAATCTTTGCATGTTTCAAGTGCATGAAGAGTTTTTATTTTATCTTTTGGAAACACTTTTCCTTGCCCATGTATATCAACAATCCTACATCAATATTGTTTTGTTAGGTTGTGTGAAATAAGAATCAAGACAATTATTTTCCATTTGGCTATCCAGTGGAATCTGCCCATAAATTGAAAAGACCACTCTTTCCTCAGCCCTTGGCTAGAACATGTTTCCTTCGTCACCAATCACTCTATAATTTGCAGAGTCTCTTCAAGTTCATCCCTGTACATCTTGTACCGTGCATGGATCATTTTGGCTGTTATGCCCTGTATAGTTTATATTCCATGCACACTTTGCCTTATAGTTTGATAAGTTCTTGGAATTAAAGAAATTTGTGGGTTTTAGTATTGCCCTCTGTGCATACTGTACCTAAAGGCACACAAGCACCTAGATGCTACTGTCTAAATGGTCTGAAGAGGGTGAGTAGCAGAGTAGTATTTGCAGTTGATTTTTTAAATTATTTGTGAGAGATAAGTTTTCAATAAGAGTATATTTTTATTTGGTTGTCTTTATCTTGATTCGCATTACATAGATTAAGTTGAATGGTTGATGAGGGTGCTTTCATAGTCTTTCCTTCTATTATTTATCTTTAGGAGCTCATGGGACACATGTTGCTAGTATAGCTGCTGGCCATTTTCCTGAAGAGCCTGAACGGAATGGTGTAGCTCCTGGTGCTCAAATTCTTTCAATCAAGATTGGCGATACAAGACTCAGTACAATGGAAACAGGCACAGGCCTCATCAGAGCTGTGAGTATTTCTGAGTTGTCAATTTAGATGAAAGATTTATGATTTTTAGTCATTTTAGACATTTGAAATATCCCCAGCTAACCAATAGCACACTGAAAAATATTCAGTATATGGGATTTTATTTTTAAACTGAAAATGCTTATTATTAATTGATTTTAAAATTTAATAGGAAGGTATGAAAGACCAAGAAGAAGTACACTAGGGTAAATAAGACAGTGAAGAACAATGAGAAAGATCATGGTAACAGTACACAATGTGGTGGAGTGTGATCATGATTATTAGGATAAGTTTTTTGGCTAAATTTTTATAAAAATTATTTATTGGGTACTGATCATTTCTTGGAGTCTTGGCAACATCTGGGGTTATGCACTCTGTGCGGCTAACCACAGGTTCAGCAATTCAACATCTACCAGTTGCATCAGTGGAAAAAGATGAGGCTTTCAGCGCCTGTAAAGATTAATAGCTTCAGAAATACAGAGTAACTCTGAGTTGAAATTAGTGCAATGTCAGTGGGGTTTGTTTGGTTTTTTTGAGAGGATAGTACATTCTATAGTAGCAAGCAATGCTGAGATACTTAAAAGCCAACCATAGCAAAAACCCTCTTTGCAAACTTGACTCCATAGCCTGAGAGAAATTTAAAATCTCAACTAGTATTTTATACTCCCACTTCTACCTATGGATCTTATTTTTACTTTGCCTCTAGTGAGTTTGAAATATAGTAAAGTTTTTCATCTGTCCCTCTTTTTCCTCATTCTGTTCATGAAATGCTAATTTTATTTTTTATTGAGTATTTGTTATGCTGCCTTGTCTCCACTACCATCTACTAAGGTTATCACCATGTAAAGAAGTAATTGATCTATTTTTGAATTAGAATGTGATTATTAAGCCATATGCCTTGATTTTAGTGGCTAACCTGTAAAATAAAAATTGCTATCTAAACTAGATTCTTAATCTTGTTAATAGATGATAGAAGCAATAAATCATAAGTGTGATCTTGTGAACTACAGCTATGGTGAAGCAACTCATTGGCCAAATTCTGGGTGAGTATTCTTAGCCATAGAACATTAGTTAATGAAGAGTGCCACATATTTACCTTAACTGTTGCTTATTGCACTGAAAAAATAATATAGTCAAAATAGATGATGACTGTGAGTCTCCTAGGCCCTCTGCCCCTATTTTATGGTCACATTTCTGATGTTGTCAAAGCTAATAATTGGACTCCACCTAAAATCTCAATGTATACATTATTATTTCCATCCCAAACTTTGCTTTTTTCTGCAGCATTTATTCTGTTAGTTTGTTTGAGACCTCCAATCTACAGAGCTTCTTTTTTTCTTGTGTGTGCGTGTGTGTGTGTGTGTGTGTATGTGTTTTAATTCACGTTATCTCTTAGTCCCATTAAATCCCCACTTCCTTGCTAACCAGTTTTACTTACTTAACTTCCTAAATATCCCAAACTTTTCTTCAGGTGCACAGATCTGAGAAAAAGCCCAGTTTTGCTGAAACCCAACTGTTACCCCTTCTGTGGAAACATTCCATGTCCCTTTAAACTTATGACCACAGGTTCAAGTTTTTCACTCAGCATTGCCTTTTGATCATATAATACTTTTACCCTATATTCTCCTACCTGAATGTTTCATACGTTTTTTTTTTTCTCTTCTCAGGCCTTTTAGCTTTCTTCCCATTTTTCAGCTCAGCTCAAACCATCACCTCTTCCTTCTCCAGAGAAAATGACAGTGCTAGAGGACATCCCTTTGTTACCTGCTACCTAACGTAACCCTACTTTTTTTTTCAGTAAATGTAAACATTTTAACACCTATCTTTTTAAAAAGCAACAGGAAACCATTTTATACTCACTTTTTCAATAGAACTTAGGTTTCACTATTACACTTTTTCTGTATTCTCAATCCATTCCAATCTGGTCTCCCTTTTTGATAACATTCTGTGTTGTTTGCTGGCAAGCCACTATCATGGCCTGTGCCCTTTGTTAACTACACCACTAGTTGCCACAGGGTCGGTTCCTTTCGGCAGCCCCAGGGCTGTCAGCGGAGAACTGTGCTCCATGGGGTTTACAGAAGTAGATCTCGAGCCTTTTCTGCTGAGGAACCTTTTGGAGGAGTTAGATTGCCAACCTCTGTGTGGTGCCAAGCAGGTTCACCATTTATTCAGCATGCCAAGATTGCAATGCTGTTACCTCCTTTTTTTTCCTTCTCATAATACTTTTTGAAATTATTAGAATATCTTTTAATGAAAGTATTAAGTTACTTAGATTTTTTTTCTCACTTAGATCATTCTTCTTTGTCATAATCAACACCAAGTTACATATATATATATATATATATATATATATATATATATATAAAATCCTATCATTGTGGAAATTTTGTCAACCCAAATCATGTGGTTGGCTGTAACCAAGTAATTGATTTTCTCAGGTAATTGTTACTAAGTTTTTTGGTTGTTTTTAATTGTCTAGTTAAAAATTTTGTTTATCTCTATATTGCTTATGACATAGTAACAGATTTTTTTGAGATTATAAAAATGTTTTAACAGTTATATTGACAAATAATTCACATACCATATTGATCAATAGTTTGAACGTATTAAAAAGTGCAGTCATCACTTAAATAAATTATAGAAAATTTTCTTCTTTCTTGAACTCATTGTCAGGTCCCCATTTCCCCCTAATCTCTCCTCCCATAACTCGAAGAAACTATAAGACTATTTATCCAAGTACTCTTTCTCTCTAGACTTAACTATTCTAGACTTCAGGTACAGACAAACAAAAGTAAACCTCAATAACAAAATAAAACAGTAAAATTTTAGTTGAGAAGGTAACAAAATGAAAACGAGAACAAATATAAAATGGGTCAAAGGGCAGAACAAATACTAAGGTTTTGAATTTTACCCTAACTATATCTAGATGAGTGCACTTCCCAGTCCACTCTGACGCAAGACTGTGCACATTGCTAATCAGTGGTCAGAGGGACTTCTAGGTGTAAGGGATCGTTGGCTTTGTGACATGTATCCTCTCACATGTAGTCATTTCATATTTTAGTGTAATCTTGCCCCTTCTCTTTCCTTATCTTATGCACCTGAGTGCATTTCCTTCTTCTTTTTTGAATCATTTTATTGGGGACTCATACAGCTCTTACCACAATCCAAACATACATCCATTGTATCAAAGCAGATTTGTACATTTGTTGCTATCAACATTCTCAGAATATTTTCTTTCTACTTGAGCCCTTGGCATTTGCTCCTCCTTTTTCCTCTCTCCCCACTCCCTCTTGAAACCTTGGTAATTTGTAAATTGTTATTATTTTGTCATATTGTACACTGCCCGATGTTTCCCTTTACCCTCTTCTCTGTTGTTCATACTCTGAGGAGGAGGTTATGTGTAGATCTTTATAATCAGTTCCCCCTTTCCACTCCGCCTCCTATATCGCTCTTAAGTCATCGTTTCATTATAGTCTTTTCTTATTCAGATGTTCACATGGCTGACTTTGGAGTGACCTTTGGCCACCTTGGATTTTCTTATACAGCTCAGTGCCATTGAGTCAATTTCAACTGAATAGTGATCCAACAGGAAGGGTAGAATGCTCCTGCTGGTGTCTGAGACTTCAACTCTTTACGGGAATAGAAAGTCTCACCTTTGTCTCTTGGAGATGTTGGTGGTTTTGGACTGCTGACCTTCAAGTTAACAACCCAATACATGACCCACTATCCCACCAAGACTCCTCTCATTATACAAAGGGATTTTAAAAAGTTCATGGGACAGTGGAATGAAAAGATTCCTCCCCCCCCCCCCCCCCCCCCCCCCCCCCACTTTCAGGAGCTGCTGTGTGTTGACTCCATTTTCTAATTCATGGAGTATATATTCGTTTTACTCTCAGTAAATGATTCATGTTTGTTGATAGGTCCACACAAAATTTATGTGTGAAAATGTTTTTCTACTAACTTATTCCTGGTGCCCTTATGCTTTACTCTTGCCATGGAAAAGAGTTCTGTTTGTCAAGTGGTTTATGATCACAAATGTTTAGAGGACTCAGCTGAAGAATCTTCTGAGTATATTATTTTAGCTAGAATATGGAAATGAAGTCACATGTTATCTACTGATAGTTTGATATTTCCTTTCAGGTAATATGTTTTCCCACATATATTTACTTTTGACCTGGGCATTTCCCCACCTTGTCTCATTATTCCTCCCTGGAGTAAAACTCAGTTGAGGTCTATCACTGAGAGCGAATTTGTCATATTCCACCAGGAGGGAATGCCAAAATGTAGTTATCTAACATTTACACAGTAGTATGCTATTAAAACAGTGTATTAAGACTAAACTTTTATAATGTAAGAATTTTCCCTGTTTTTCTTATACACACTGCTGCTTAAAAGAACACTGTTTAATTCTAATTCTTTTTTAACTTTATATTTTATTTTATTTTTTTAAAAATTTTATTGGGGGCTCTTACAGCTGTTGTAACATTCAGTACATCATCTGTATCAAGCACATTTGCACATATGTTGCCACATATATTTCCAAACATTTTCTACTTGAGTCCTTGGTATATGCTCCTCTTAAAAATAAAAATTAAAAAAAAGCTATTCCCTCCCTCCCCCTTTTTTAAAATTTAAACAAAGATTTTATTGGCACATAATCCATATAACATGCAATTCAACAGTTATGAGTGTTGTGATCATTACCACAGTCAATTTTAGAACATTCTCTTCTTTCTTGTACTTGTTATTAACTCCCTATTCCCCCCAACTTTCTCTGCCATACCACCAAGAAACTATTAGTTCAGTTATTGTCTCTAATAATGTTCCTATACTAGATTTTGTATACAGAAAAACATGCAAAAACAATAATAAGAGATGAAAGCAAAAACATACCAAAAAAATTAACAACAATAATAAGATAAAGCAGAGGCAACCCTCAATAGAAAAAGAAATAGAAAAGATTTAAAAACTTCGACCAAATTTTAAATGAGTAAAAAGAGAAATCAAATGACAAGGTGTTAAATCATTGCATTTTCAACGATTCGCTTTGCTTTGTCCTCTGCAAGGCTCTTCATATTCCTCATCCTTGGTCAGAGGGGATTCACACTTGCATGAATTCTGTCCACCCCACCCTCTCTCCACCCCTCCAGCAGCTCCAATTCAACCACCGGGCTGAAGGGGCCCAACCATCTTGGTCTCCCCACATCCCCAGCTCTCCTCTCCACTAGTAAACCCTCTCCAGTCCACCTGGATTTGTGGAGTAGAGTTGGGACCATGATGGTTGGTGGGGAGGAAGGCTTCAGGAACTAGAGGAAATTTGTATGCATCATCACTGCCCAGCTGCCCCTTGACTGGTCTGTCTTCTCCCCGTGACTCCCCTGTAAAAGGGTGACCACTTACCCACCAGTGGGCCTTAGGTCCCCATCCTGCTCTCCCCCTCATTCGTAATGATGAGATTCTTGTTCTTTGATGCTCGATACCTGCTCCCTTTGGCCCCTCTTTATCACGCATGCTGGTG
Source organism: Nesogale talazaci (assembly GCA_004026705.1). Taxonomy (NCBI): domain Eukaryota; kingdom Metazoa; phylum Chordata; class Mammalia; order Afrosoricida; family Tenrecidae; genus Nesogale; species Nesogale talazaci. The sequence goes on along the minus strand of PVJH01002527.1, from coordinate 94,460 downwards.
TGCTTCTTCCATGTGGGCTTTGCTGCTTCTGTGCTGAATGGTGACTCGATTATATCCAAGTCTTTGAGAGTCCAGACATTTGATCATTTGGTAGCTGTGCACCATCGTTTCTCCTACTCTGTTTGTCTCTGTATCCATTTGTCTTCAGCGATATCAGGAGTCAATTGGTCCATTGATTTTAGTTTTTGTTCTTTGATGCCTGTTGCCAGATTGTTTCAGCACCTTATGATCGCACAGGCAAATGAGCTTCTTCTATGTCTCATGCTACCTCATGGTCTACACACGTCCTCATTAGGCCATGTTGGCTGTTACGTTTCTTCTGTGTGGGTGTGGTCTCTTCCCAAGTAAGTGGTCTATTGTTTATGTTCAGGCTTTTAAGACCCCAGACGATATATCCTATGATGGCTGAGCACCATCACCTTTCTTCACCACATTTGCTTGTGCACCCATTTTATTTCAGTGATCGTGTTGGGCCAGTGAGCCTCGAGGAATACCAGATTCATATAGCAAAGTGTTCTTGCATTGAGGGAGCACCAGGGTGAGGGCCCAACCTCCACTTTGCTACCATAATAATTGGCCTATAGATATGTTCTTAAATTTATTCCCATCTTATACTAGATAGTTGTATTTATGTATGGACATATCTATGTTTAGAACTCTGCAAGTGTCCTTTGCCCTCTAGCTCTTTCCTCTATTTCCTTCCATCTTCCTCCTGTCCCACCATCATGTTTCACCTTCATTGGCATTCCAGTGTTTCCTCACATTCATTTTCCTTGTTTAATCCCGACCAGGCCTCCCATACCCTCCTTTCCATCGATTCCAGACCACTTGTTGCTCCCCCACCCCCATCCATGTGTTTGTCCACAACCTCTTCTCCAACCCTCCCTCGTGTCCCCAGGAATCACTGTTTGCCCAGTCCTTTCTGTGGCGCATTGGATCTCCAGAGGGATGTGTTCCTCTAAACATCATGTGTCGGCATGGAGCTTGGACCAGCTCTCTTCCTCTTCCTCCCTTCTTGTCTTTGTCCCTGTGGGTGTGCGATGCTGGCCCCTCCCCCAGCCTGTTCTCTGCCACGCCCACTTCTAGGAAAGGAGTCCATCTGACTCTGGTTGTATCTGGTTCTGTAACTCTCTCCTTGCATCCTTATATGCGTCTACGCTGTGTTGGGTGCTTCGTGGTGGGAACCGCTCGCCCACTCCAGTTTCTGTGGAGACAAGACCAGTACTCCCCCACTGGGTGGATTAATGCCCTGTTCCCTCTGTTATCCTTTCACTTTTGAACTCCCTTTTATCTCCCTATGCCTTCTAAACCCTCATCCTTCTCCCATTACTGTGTTGCAGCCAACATGTACCTCCCTGGGTTTGGTCCTCCCTCCTCCCCTTACCCTACATCTTGTACCAACTGTTATGGTATAGGAGTCTTCTCTTTTATACTCACCATACTGTTTCTACTTACCTCAGGCGGCTCATGCAGTACTTCTCCTTTTGTGATAGATAGGCTTCGCTCAGCATAATTCCCTCCATTTCTTCCCACTCAGAGATGTGTTTCATGAGCTCGTCAGAAGCTTTTGAGTGAGGCATAGTACTCCATTGTGTGTATGTGTCAGAGATTGTTGATCCATTCATCTACTGATGGAAATTCAAATTGCTTTCAACTCTTTGCGATTGTGAATTGTGCTGCAATAAACATTGGCGTGCATACCACTGACTGTGGTTTATTTCTTGTCTCTTCTGGATATATACCCAATAATGGGGTAGCTGAATCATAGGGCAGCTCAACTTCCATTTTCATTAAGTATCGCCAGACTGCTTTCCATAGCGGCTGTACATATCTACACGACCACTAGCAATGTAGAAGTGTTCCTATTTCACCACATCCCCTCCAGCATTTGTTGCACTCTGATTTTCTGATCTGGGCTAGCCTCAAGGGTGTTAGATGATATCTCATGGTTGTTTGATCTGCATTTATCTCATAACTAGTGAACGGGAGCATTTTCTCATGTGTTGTTAGCCATATGGACCTCCTCCCTAGTGAAGCTTCTTTTCATTTCTTTTTCCCATTTCTTCAAAGGGTTATCTCTTCTACTCTTCTTGCAGGAAACGAAGGTATTGTAGATTTTTGTAATAAGCCCGTTGTCTGTTGTATCATTGCTAAAAATCCTCTCCCAGTCTGTGGGTTGCCTGGCTACCCTCTTGGTAAAGTCCTTTCATGCACACATGTGTTTATTCTTAGTAAGTCCCATTTGTCAATTTCAGGTTCCCCTGCATGTGTACCCTGTGTTAATGCAGTTAGCCTTTGTATTCCCTGGGTCAAAGTTCTTAGATTTTCCCCAATACTCTCGCTAATGGTTTTGATGGTTTGTGGTTTTACTTCCAGGTCTGCGATCCACCTTGAGTTTGTTCTTGTGCATGGGGTGAGGTAGAGATCCTGATTCATTTTTCTACAAGTAGATTTCCATTGTCTCCAGCACCATTTGTTGAAGAGGGCATCACCCTCCCATTTGATGCTTTTGGGGCCCTTGTTGAAAATCAGTTGTCTATATGCTAATAGTTTTATTTCTGGGTTTTCTATTCTTTTCCTTTGATCTGTGTAACTGTCATTATGCCAATACCATGCTGTTTTGACAACTGTGGCTTTGTAGTAAGTGTGAAAATCAGGTAAAGCCAGCCCTCCGACTGTGTTCCTATCCTTGAGGAGATCCCTGCTAATTCTGGGCTTTTTCCCTCTCCATATGAAATTGGTTGTCAGCTTTTCCAGTTCTCTGAAGAAGGTCATTGGTATTTAGATTGGGATAGCGTTGAACTTATAAAGTGTCCTGGGTAGGATAGACATCTTTACTCTATTGAGCCTACCAATCCATGAGCATGGGATATTCCTCCACTTGTGCAGGTCACTTTTCGTTTCCTGCAGTAGGGTTTTGTAGTTTTCCTTGTATAGGTCTTTTGTTTTTTTATTTAGATATATTCCAAGGTACTTCAATTCATTCTTGGCTATTGTGAATGGTACTGCTTTCTTGATCTCCTCTTCTGTGTTCTTGTCAGATATTTAGAGCAGACCAGTCGACTTCTGTTTGTTGATCTTGTATCCTGCCACTCTTCCATATTCTTCTATCATTGTTAGTACTCCGGTTGTGGAGCTCTTGGGATTTGCAATGTACAGGATCATGTCATCAGCGAATAATGATAATTTGACCTCCTCCTCTCCCATTTGGATACCTTGGATGTCTTTCCGTTGTCTTATGTTATTTGCTAAGACCTCCAGTACTATATTGAATAGTAGTGGGGATAAGGTCCATCCTTGTGTAGTCACCTTCTTCAGTGGAATTGATTTAGTCTTTACTCCATTGACTATTATGTTAGCTTTCAGCTTCTCAATGATAGCTTGTATTAACTTGAGGAATTGTCCTTCTATTCCTGTCTGTCTGAGTGTCTTGATTAGGAAAGGGTGCTCGATGTTTTCAAATGCTTTTACTGCATCTATACATATTATCATATGGTTCTTTTACTTCATCTTATCGATATAATGTATAATATTGATTGATTTATGGATGTTAAACCATCCCTGCATTTCTGGGATGAATCCTACCTGATCCTGGTTCATTAGGCTTTTTATATACTTTTGTATTCTATTGTGCAATATCTATCTTGTTGAAGATTTTTGCATCTATGTTCATTAGAGATATTGATCTATAGTTCTCTATTCCTGTGGAATCCCTTCCCTGTTTGGGTATCAAAGTTATACGGGCATCATAAAATGAGTTGGGAGTTTTCCGTCCTTCTCTATACTCTGGAGGATTTGTGCCAACTCCTCCTTGAAAGCCTTATAGAATTCCCCAGTGAAGCTATCTGGTCCAGGAGCTTTTTTGGTTGGCATATTCTTGATAACCATATCTATCTCTTCTCTTGTTATGGGTTTGCTTAGTTCCTTGACTTCTATGTGGGACAGTCTAGGGAGGGATTGTTTTTCCAAGTATTTTTCCATGTCTTCAAGATTGTTGAGCTTGTTGGAGTACAGATTTTCATAGTAATTTGTGATAATCTTTTTAATTTCATTAGGGTCTATTGTGATTTCCCCCATTTCATACCTCATCCTTTCTATTGTTGCTTGTTCTTTCCTTTCTTTGGTCAGGTTTGCCAGTGGCCTGTTGATTTTATTGATCCTTTCAAAGAACCAACTTTTTGCTGCATTAATCTTTTGCATTTTTTCTTCCCAGTGCTTGAACTCTGCTCTTAATTTTTATTCTTTCCTTTCACTGTGGGAAGGATTATTCTGCTTGCTCTGTTCTAGTTGGAATTTTTGTGAGAGCATGTCTGCTATAAGGCTCTCTTCTTTTTTCATATATGTTCCTATTGCACTCAGACTACCTCTGATAAGTGCCTTCGCAGTATCCCAGAAGTTTTGATACGAAGTATTCTCATTCTCATTAATTTCTAGAAATGTTTTGATCTCCCTTCTAATCTGGGTCATTACCCATTCATGGCGCAGAAGTTCGTTATTCATCCTCCGACTGTTTGCCCTTGTTTTACTACTCGTCCTCTTATTAATCTCCAGCTTTATGGCATGGTGGTCAGAGAAGGACGTCTGTATGATTTCTATATGTTTGAATTTACTTATGCTTGACTTTTGTCCCAGCATGTGGTTAATTTTTGAAAATGTGCCATGTGGACTTGAGAAGAATGTGTATTTTTTTTGCGTTTGGATGGAAGGCCCTGAATATGTCTATCATATCAAGTCGTCTTATTGTGGTATTTAGTTCAATAGCCTCTTTGCTGAGCTTCTTTCCCAAAGATCTTTCTCTGATAGTGGGGTGTTAAAGTCTCCTACTATAATTATTGAGTCTGTAGCATCTTTTTTCATGTTCTGAATAGTGTTTGACAAATATCACGGGTCTCTCATTTGGCACGTATATATATATATTATGCTCACTGGTTCCTGGTGAAGCATACCTTTGAGCATTATAAAGTGCCCCTCCTTGTCTCTTTTTATGGCCTGAACCTTGAGGTCTGTTTTATCTGAGATTAGGATTGCGACCCCTCCTTTTTTTGATTCACCATTAGCCTGATATATCCTCCTCCAACCTTTTAATCTTAGTTTATTCTTGTCTGCAAGCTTAAGGCGTATTTCCTGCAGGCAACACATTGAAGCATTATGTTTTCCAAGCCAGTCAGCCAATCTTTTAATTTTAATGATTGAGTTCGGACCATTGACATTTAGAGTTATTATTCCAATCTATGGGTTCATTGCTGGCCTTTTGTATTTTTTGGTGTGTGTGTTCTCTTATAACCCTTTTCATGGCTATTCTGTGTTTTCATTGGGGGATTCTTCATTGCTATATTTTCTGTTTGTGGTCGTATGATCTTGGTGATTGGGATTAGTCTGTTGGCTCTTGGATGAGGTTGAAGTATGGGATGTTCTCCTGTTTGTGCTTGGTGGGTGTTCGTCTTCTGGCCGTCGTGAGTCAGCAAGGAGTTTCCTCAGGATTGGGTGTCTCATGGCATATTCTTTGAGTTGTTCCTTATTTTGGAAGACCCTTATTTCCCTATCTACCTTGATTAATAGCTATGCAGGGTAAAGAATTCTAGGGGAGGCGTTGTTTTCCTTCAACTTCTGGAAGATATTGGTCCACTCTCTTCTACTCTTCATGGTTTCTGTTGATAGGTCTGCACATATTCCTACCTAAGAGCCCTTATATGTGACCATCCTCTTTTCTCTTGCTGCTTTCAGGATTTTCGCTTTTTCCTCGAAGTTGGATAGTTTAACTATTATATGCCTTGGTGAGTTTTTCCTGGGGTCTAGTCTACTCGGTGTCTTCTCTGCTTCCTGTATGATAGGCTGGTTCTCATTCACTAGGTTGGGGTAATTTTCTTTCAGAATTTCCTTTGTTAAATTAGCTGTTGATTTCTTCACCATATCTTGTTCTGGTAAGCCAAGGATTCAGATATTGTTTCTTTTCATAGCATCACTCATTGATCTCAGGTTTTCCTCTGTCTTTTTTATTATCTTGTTTGATTGTTTTTCACGTTTATTGAGGTCAACCTGGTTGTCTTCAAGATCGTTGATACGAGTCTCAGCCTCATCTAATAGGTTCATGAGATCCGCAACCCTGTGTGCAGCTTCTGCTATTTCCCCTGTTAACTCCTGTATTTCCCTCTGGTGCTTGATCCTCAATCCCTGTACTGTGGACTTCATCCCTTCTATTGTGGCTTTCATCCCCTCTATTGTTGCATCCTTTGTCTGTGTAGCTTCCTTCATCTCTTTTATTTCTCCTATCAATCTTCTAAGGATTTCTTTTTGTGGCAGAATCATATCAGATTCTTCTATGAGTGTGATGAGATCTGTTGCTGTGCTTCGTCTTTCTTGTTTACTTATTAGCATTGATGTTATATTCTGTTGTTTATGTGCTGTTTTTGAAGAGAGTGGTGCCATGTTCTTCGTTTACCAAAGAGTATCCTCGGTTACTCTTGTCTCTTGTGTAGTTTCAGATTGATTAATGTTGGTGTTTTCACAGGGTGCCTGTGTTTTACTGTTTTACACTCCCAATCACAGATTTCCACACTTCCACCCCCTTTTTTTTAATGAAATCATTTTATTGGGTCCTCACACACCTCCCCTCATGATCCATACCTACATCAATTGTATGCAGATCTCATTTGCACACTTATTGCCATCATTACTCTCAAAATATCCTCCTTCCACTTAGGCCCCCACTTCGAGCTCCCCATATTTCCCTTCCTTCCTACCCCCATGAACCTTTACTAATTTACAAATTGCTGTTTCTTATTGTATACGGTCCAATGTGTCCCTTCACTCACTTCCTTGTTGGCCATGCCCCAGAAAGAAGCTTACATTACCCTTGGTCAATCTCTACTGGACTTCTCTCAACCATCTTGTCTCTAATTTTGCATCAGTTGGTATACCCTTATCCCTGGGCTGGTCAACACCATCTCCTTTCCCCCTCCTCCCCTTCTCCCATGGCCCGCACCCTGGAACCCTCAGTCTCATCGTTTTCGCCTCCAGACTATTCATCCAGCCTGTCTTATCTAGGTAGACTTGCAAAGGTAACAATATGTACCCAAAAAAGGCTTCCTAAAATGAAGCAACCAAAGAAAATAAAGCAATGATAACAAGAACAACAACAAAACGCCCAATGTCCTGTATATACATATATATATGTATGTAAAAAAATAACAATTTAAAAACATGTAAGTAATTCAAGGTCTGTTCATTGACCTCCAGGAATGTCCCCTGATTGAGTCAGATGGGGTGCCACTCCCTGGTCCCAAGGTTTATCGTGGTCATTCCATCTGGATCTCCGCGCTCTGTTACACACCATTAGTGTTTTTCCCTGGTGTGGTTGTGTCAGACACGGTATAATCCTGACCCTGGTTCTCTACTGTTGACCCCGAAAGACCTTGGGTCAGTTATGATAGCTGTATTTCATAGTGGGGCTGACCACATATGATCTTCTTTGTGCATCGGCTGTTCTGAGTGGGAGTATCGTCCTGGAGGATCGATGGACCAGGATACACTCCATTCTCTCTTCCTCCCTCGTCATTTGTTCTCATGTGTTCTGGTCAGGCATCTCTCATTCCCCAAGCTGCAGCTTCAAGTGCTGACCTCCAAGGCAAACTCCCCTGGTGAAGAGGTGGCTGCCCCTGTAGTTGGGATTGGGGTTGTGTGCTCAGACTCCTTCGTTGGTTCTCCACTTCATACTGCCACACTGCGTTCATATCCTGGATCACCAGGTTTAAGTTTGGTCCCTCTTTCACTGTGAAGATATAAACAATATACTCCCCTTGGGAGGGTTAGTACTCCACTCCCTCTCTACACATCACCATTTGCCCCACGGCCCACCCTCATCCCCCTATTCCAGTTGGCTACTATATGTAGCGCAGAATTTGGTCTGGCCTCTGCCATACTACTTGGGCCTCTCCCCAGGCATTTCTGAATACAGTAGCAACCCAAGGTACCTCTTTTGCATTGTTTTTAACTTACGCTTACTTCAGTGGACTCATGTTGTACCTGTCCTTTTGTGCTTGGCTAACGTCACTTAGCATAATTTTCTCTAGTTCTTCCCATGCGGTGATGTGCTTCATGCATTCATTACTGCTTTACAGCGATACTCCATTGTATGTATGTAGCACAGCTTTTTAATCCATTCGTCAGTTGTTGGAAATTTGGGCTGTTTCCAACTCTTTGCAGTTGTGAACTGTGCTGCGATGAACATTGGAGCACAGATGTCTGGTCATGGTTCATTGCTTGCCTCTTCTGGGTATATGCCCAGTAGGGGGATTGCTGGGTCATATGGTAGCTCAATTTCCATCTGTTTAGATATCGCCAAATTGATTTCCATAGTGGCTGTACATAGGTACAGGTCCACCAGCAGTGGATAAGTGTTCCTATCTCCCCACAGCCTTTCCAACACTTACTGCTTTCTGATTTTTTTGAATTGGGCTATCTTAGAAGGTGTTAGGTGGTATCTCATTGTTGTTTTGATTTGCATTTCTCTTATGGCCAATGATCGGGAACATTTTCTCATATGTTTATTGGCCATTCTGATTTCTGCCTCAGTGAAACTTCTGTTCATGTCCTTTGCCCACCTCCTCAGTGGGCGGTTAGTTTTGCTCTTTTTAGAAGTTACCAGGACATTGTAGATTTTAGTAATAAGGCCTTTATCTGATTTGCCATTGCTAAAGATGTTTTCCCAGTCCATGGATTCTCTTATTACTCTCAGAGAATTCTTTGGATGCACATAGGTGTTTAATCTTCAGTTTATCCCACCTGTCTATTTGTGCCTCCCTGTGTCCTTCCCTATTTCTGATAGTCTATGTAATCCCTGTGCCAATGTTCTCAGGTTGGTCCCAATTCTTTCATTGATGGCCCTAATAATTTGGGGTTTTACTTCAAAGTCTGCGATCCACCTTGAGTATAGTGTAGTGCATGGAATGAGGTAAGGGTCTTGCTTCATTTTTCTACAAGTAAATATCCATTTTTTCCAGCACTACTTGTTGAAAAGGGCATCTGCTTCCCATTTGATATTTTTTGGACCCTTATCAAAGATCATTTGTCTGTAAGCTGGTATTTTTATTTCTGGCTTTTCATTTCTTTTCCATTGTTCCGAGTATCTATCTTTATGCCAATACCATGCTGTTTTGACCACTGTATAGTATGTGCTAAAGTCAGGTAAAGCAAGCCTTCCCATGGTGTCCTTGGCCTTTATATTTTATTATAGACCATTTTTGAGACTATCTTCTCATAGTAGGGTATTTTTGAAATAAGGAACAACTTTATATAATACAGTCAAGGCAATTCTTTTTCTCTTTCAGACGAATCTGTGAGATAATTAACGAAGCAGTGTGGAAGCATAATATTGTGTACGTTTCAAGTGCTGGGAACAATGGCCCATGCCTTTCTACAGTAGGCTGCCCTGGAGGAACCACATCCAGTGTGATAGGTCGGTGCCCTCTTTTAAAAATAATTAAAAACAAGCAGACATAAGCCCCACTAAGTAAATATTAAAATTGAGTCCTCCCTATATATTTACTGTAGGCATTCTTGGGGACCTAAAGTACGCTTTTAGAGATCTTAGTCTAAAAAGGGAGCTGAGCAATGTCGATTTTAATTTAAAATAGAGCAGAGGAAGTTATTTCTAATTTGAGATGAGGATCTATGGAAAAGTTACAGGAGTGATGATTTCAATAGATAAACTGACCAAGGGAAGAACTTTCCAGGTAAAGTGAACGTAATATTTAATGCTTTATTGCTTTCATATGCCAAATCACTGAAACTTTTTTCTCAGGTTTTACAAAATCATTTCAGTTTTATGTGGCAGTATCCTTCCTTTAAATCTACTAAAACTCAAAAGTGGTTCATTTAATTGTAAAGCATTAGAAAGTAAGGAGCTGATTCCTCTCCCCTTCACTGCCCTTGAGCCAATTCCAAGTCACAGAGATCTCATAGAATAGAGCAGAACTGCACCTATGGATTTTTCAGACTTTAAGTCCAGTGGTAGATAGAAAGCCTCCTTTTTCTCCTAGAGTGGTGTGTGGTTTTGAACTGCTGCCTTTGTGATAGTAATGGAATGAGTAATGCACTATGCCGCCAGAGCTAGACTTTGTCTCTGCCACTCATTGTGTATGCTCAGTAAAGGTTTTTAGCTTCTACACTTTCCAAATTTCTGAAATAAAGGAATTGAATTTGGTCTCTTAAATGCTACAGTATTTCAGTCTAATTTGTCTGTGTTTGCCCATTTATTCTTGAATTCTGTAGCACTGTTGTGATTCATTATATATTCTTTAATGAATTATAGTGATAGTATAAATTATAGATAAATTAAGGAAAAGGTTAGCTGCCTAGTTTTAAATTTCTTGTTTCTGTTTTTAATGCCATGGAACTTTATGGGTACAGTTTGGGATACAGTGGTCATTTAAAAAGTAGGTGAATCGGAAATATATGTGGAAACATGTATGCAAATGTGCTTGATACAAGTGATATACTGAATGATGTAGTAGCTGTAAAAGCCCCCAATAAAATTTAAAAAAAAAAAAGAGGAAGGGGTGGGAGTAGGAATGAAGAACTGGCTGGGGAGAAGGGAAGAAAGATGAGGTCTCCATGGGTCTCCACAGGGAATGGGAAGTCCTGGGGCTAGATGCCCTCGGCTCCCTGTCAAAGAAAGAGCAGATTCTTGCCTGACTCAGGCATTTGAGCCACCACTTCCCTGAAAGAACAAGGGCCTCCATCTGACACTGTGGTGTCCCTTCAGGTAGAACAGGCCGTGAAGGTAGGGATGGGAGTGCTTCAAAAAATTTGTGGCAAAATGAAATTGAAACATAATAAAAATTTCCTTAAAACTTTAAAAAAGGGCTGAGCCCCGGTGGCGTAGTGGTTGTGCGTGGGACTGCGGCCCACTGCGATGGAGGTTCAATTCCAACAGTGGGACTGGACTTCCTACTCCCACCACCGGAGAGCAGTGATGCACCACCCCCCCCCCCCCAAAAAAAAAGTTAAAAAAAAAAAAGTAGGTGAATCAATGCCTGCCCTTTTCCAAAGTTTAACTTACACTCGTTAATTGAAAGCACATCCTCTTTTCCTGTACATATACATTACTAGATTTAATCTCCCTTAGTGACGTTAGAAAACAGATGATAAATATTCAAAAGAGAGCACCTATGGCATATATGGTATCTGCTACAAAATAAACACACCTTTAATGTATTCTCTTACTGCTCCATTTACAAAAAAAAGTGAAGTATACGGAAATCAAGTGATTTATATTGATAAAGAAATGTGAATTTAGAATTAGGATCAGTACTGTTTTTTTTAATTATTAAATTTATTTCATAGGTGTTGGTGCTTATGTTTCTCCTGATATGATGGTTGCTGAGTATTCTTTGAGAGAGAAATTACCTGCAAATCAATATACTTGGTCTTCTAGAGGCCCAAGGTAGGTTGAAAATAGTATATAGAGTATCATGGTTGGGAGGGGTAGCATTCTAGGTAATTTTTTAAAGAATTATTTGTTTTGGGCTGAATCCCGGTGGCGTAAGTGGTTGAGTGTGGCACTGTGGCCCGCGTACAGGCTTGCGGTTCAAATCCAGTGTAGGCTCTCAGAAGCAGCACTGGGTGCCTCCCACAACCACCAGAGGGCAGTGAGGCCCACAAAAACAAAAATACAAAAAACAAAACAAACAAACAAAGAATTATGTGTTTTGGTTTTGACTTTAGTAGTATTTCTATTTTGGTCACGAATTTTATCTCAGACTAACAGATATTAGGAAAATATAGATGTTTTCTTGTTACATGTGCCTTTGAAAAAACAAGTACTATTTTAACTCTTCCCTTTAGTTCTTTAGTTCTTTTAATTTTGTAAAGAGAACAGACCTTGAACTCAGTTCAACTAATATCTAATTACCAGCAGTGGACAAGGCATCACTGATAGCTGTGGCCTGATTTCAAAATGCCATGGTAGTCCAGTGGAAACACTGGTGGGAACAGCCATTTCTCTCTGAGTGGAAACCTTTGTAAAGGAAGTGTTTGCCAGGAAAGATAGGAAAGATAGAAAGGGGAGTTCTGTATACCAAGAATACTGTGAGCCCAAAGATAAACACAACTTAGGGAGATAACGGTGGGCTGGTTGGTTTGAAATGTAAAATGTGTACCCAAAACAAACCCATTGCTGTTCAGTCTGTTCCAACGTCCTTTTCCTATGAGACAGTAGAACTGCTCCAGAGATTTTGCAAGGCTGTGGAAATGTTTACAAGAGCAGATTACCACATATTTCTGCTGGATTAAAGTTGCTTTGGTCACTGTGCTACTTCATAAAATAGGCTCAGCTGCCATCAAGTCAGTTCCGACTCGGAGCGACTCTCCAGGGCATTCCTAGCAGGCCCGCCCTGTGGGTTTCCAGCTCTAACTCTTCCCAAGACTAGGAAGCCTCATCTGTCTCCTGTGGAGCAGCAGGTGGTGGCTTTAAACTGCGGACCTTTGTACTAGCAGCCCAGTACCTCGGCCTCCTACTACAATTCTATCTTAGAGAGAATGGCAAATAGGATTGGTGCTTGGTTGCTAGCCTTAAAGTTTGCTAGCCTTAACCCCCCTCATACTACTGCCGAAGAAAGGCCCCACGAGCAGCATGGAGGTGGTGGCCCTGTTTATGTAGAATAGAACTGCCCCAAAAGGCCTGTACCCTGGGCTTGTCTTCCACATGGACTTGGGCCACCAACCTCTCTACTACCGAACATGGAATCATTGTGCCACCCCGGTACTCCTTCATCCAAGATTATTGCCAAGAAAGTCCTATGTTGGAAATATGTTCTATAACTCACAGGGTCACCAAATGTCAAATTTCATTCCGTGGTGAAAAGTTTGTTTTTTGTTGTTTTAATTGGAAGATACACTTAGAAATATTCTTTAGTTTTAGGTCAACTATAATACTAAATTTAATTCTCCAGGTTATAGTTTCTCTCTTAGTCTTCTGTAAGTAATTTGTGTGTGTGTGTGTGTGTGTGTGTGTGTGTGTATTGCAATAGTTGGCTATTACGAACAATAGTGTGTAGGTCAGTATACTGTGCTTTGTAGCAACAAATTGCCTTCATCAGCTCAATTAACTAGCCTCAAATTCCACACATCTGAGCAACTAGATGTAAGAGTCAAAGTTAGTCTAGATTAGTGTGTTTTATATTTCATTGATAAAATGTTAAATTTATTATTCTCTAAATATCAAGGTTTGTTGTCAGTATCAAAAAGTAGTAGTGTTTAAACTAGATTTTGCCAATCTTATTTGCTTATGTAACATTTAAAATTTTACTTCAAGAAATAACCAAGCAATTAATGAGTTGGGGGAAATTATATTAAAGCTGATAATAGCTCACTGCTTGAAGTGGAATCATGAGTTTATATTCATACTTAATGTATTAAAATATGGAAGAATACTATAACCGTGGTTTTAATTATAAGCTATAAAAGATAAAATGTTGACTAATGATCATTTATGGAGCATAGGTGGCACAATATAAGGTAGCCCTGGTGGCATGGTTACGAGTTGGACTGTGATCCACAAAGTTGCATATTTCATTGTTGCTCCACTGTAATTTGACTGGCTCCTCTCCTCCCTACAACCCCTCGGTAAGGGACTGTCGCTTTACCCAATGATGGGTTTTGGGTCTCCAATCTGTTCCCCTTATTTACAATGTAATTTTTAGTTCTCTGATGCCTATTACCCAATCTCTTCGACACCTCGTTGTCACACAGGCTGGTGTGCTTCTTCCACGTGGGCTTTGTTGTTTCTGAGCTCTATGGCCGCTTGTTTACTTTCATACCTTTAAGACCCCAGATGCTATAGCTTTTGATAGCCGGGCACCATCAGCTTACTTCACCACATTTACCTATGCACACATTTGTCTTCAGGTATCATGTCAGGAAGGTGAGCATCATGGAATGCCAATTTAATAGAATAAAGTGTTCTTGCATTGAGGAAGTACTTGAGTTGGAGGTCCAATGCCCATCTGCTGTCTTAATACTGACCCCTTAAGTGTATGCACATAGAGTTATTTCCCCATTGTCATATATAAATATATTCACCTATGTACATATGTCTGCATTTAGACCTCTATAAATATATTCAGGCACTTTTATAACCTGCTTTTGTCACTTTGAAAAGCTGTGAACTTCTGTGTATTCACCTAGAGGAGCACTGCCAACTCAGTACCATTTAGGAGTACTGTGTTACAGGCATTGCTGCCAGGTTTTTGTATAACAAATGTGGAATCAAATTCCACTAGTATTCCTAGTCAGGACAAATAATTCTTTCATTTGTAGGAAGAATTGTACAGAGTGAGTTTATCAGTTTTAGCGCAAAATCTGTGGGCACTATTCTGGGGAGGATACAGATAGTTAATTTTCATATTAACCCAATGGCAAGTGATTTAAATTATCACCAAGATGCTATGGAAGAAAGTTCTAACAATCGGTTCCCAAAAGGCCAGAGCCATGGAACTCCAACAGAGTGTACCGTGCCTATGCACACATAGTGTACCGTAAGTCAGATAGACCTTTACTGATCTGGTTTTTTTGAACTGAGAAAACAGAAGTAGTATTCCATTATTTTGTTCCTGTATTTGAAGCCCAGGCTTTGTTTAACCAAACCCTCACCTGTATAATTCTATGGAGGTTTATTGTTCAATACTCTACACATAACACAAGAGGTTAGTCTGAACTGAGGGGTGCTGAAAGTGTGAAATATACATTGGATTTTTAACGAACCAAAATGCACATGTAGGCTCATTTTTTTATACTGATTGCATATTGACATGACAGCATTTTGGAGCTTTGAAATAAATTACTAAGCTTAATTTTATCAGTTTTATACTACCTTTTGAAAATGTACCACATTGAACTGTAAATTATATATGCTTCATATTTCTTTCACATAGTGTTATATTAACCTTTTTTATTTTTTTAAGTCATTTTATTTGAGAGGGCATCAGTATTTTTTAAGTCATTTTATTGGGGACTCGCACAACACTTATCAATACATACATCCATCCATTGTGTAAAGCATATTTGTACTTTTTTTTTTGGCATCACTGCCTTGGTGAGAGTAGGAAGCCCAGCCTTGCTCCTGGAGAGCTGCTGCTGGATTTGAACCGCCAACCCTGTGGGCCGTGGTCCCGCACACAACCACTATGCCACCGGGGCTCAGCCCTCATATTTATACATTTGTTGCCATCATTATCCTTAAAATATTTTCTTTCTACTTGAGTTTCAGTTTCTCATTTTTCCCCTCCCCACACCTTTACTCACACATCTTTGATAACATATCAATTATTATTATTTTTTCATGTGTTTCACTGCCTGACATCTCCCTCCACTCACTTTTCTGTCGTCTGTCTCCCAGGGAAGGGGATATATGTAGATCCTTGTGATTGGTTCCCCCTTCATCCCTTTACCCTTCTGGTGTTGCTACTGTCATTATTGGTCCTGAGGGGTTTACCTGTCCTGGATTCCCTATGTTTCCAGTTCTTATCTGTACCAGTGTACATCCTCTGGGCTAGCTGAATTTGTAAGGTAGAATTGGGATCATGATAGTGGGGAGGGAAAGGAAGCATTAAAAATCTAGAGGAATGTTGTGTGTTCCGCTGCGCTATATCACACCCTGGATAACTTGTTTCTTCCTCGTTTCTACCTCACCCTCCTTTGAGGTGCCCCCATCATTCGGATCGATAAATTTTTTTGTTTGGTGTCTTCTGATAACTGATCCCATTGACACCTTGTAGTCACACAGGCTGATGTGCTTCTTCCATGTGGGCTTTGTTGCTTCTCAGCTAGATGGCCACTTGTTTGTCTTCAAGCCTTTTATGACCTCAGACGTTATATCTTTGAGAGCCGGGCACCATCAGCTTTCTTCACCACATTTGCTTATGCACCCGCTTTGTCTTTAGCGATCATGTTGGGAGGTGAGTCTCATGGAATGTCAGTTTAATAGAACAAAGTGTTTGTGCTTTGAGGGAGTACTTGAGTAGTAGCCCAAAGCCCATCTGCTAATACTAAACCTATAAATATATGAACATAGGTCTATTTCCCCATCATCATATAAAAATATGCTATATTAACTTTTAAAGAAAGAAGATAGCCTCTACCCATAGCATACAAAGGAGAAATATACTATATTTTTGTGTGTAAGCTGAGCTTCCCAGCACATTTTTTTTCTTCATTAATTTTATTGGGGGCTCTTACAGGTCTTACAATGTTCAATACATCCTTCGTATCAAGCACATTTACACACATGTTGTCATCTTCCTTTCCAAATATGTTCCAGCACATTTTTTTTGATACAGTTTTTGTAATAAAATTAGCTTCCTCAGCTGATACAGGAGTCGGCTTATACTCAAGTATAGACAATATATTAATCAAGGAGTCTCAATAAGGTCCTTAAAAAAACTCAAGAGAATTATGTCATTTATTTTCCCTTAATAGTCATATACAGTTATACGTACCTTTGGCTTTGTGTGTCTAAGCCCAGATAAATGCATACATTTTAAACTGGAAGAAATCCTCATAATGTGGAAATAGAAGCTGTGCTGGACGTCCATTGTTGTTTGTCTGCAGTGATTTCTGTATAGTAGTCTTTCTGTCATTTGTTGTGATTGCTAGTCATCTATGATGTTGTATAACTGATTTGCCCAGCACCCTTCCTATGCATTCTCACATCATGAGCAGACATTGATGTCACGGCTTTCCGTTTAGTGCTGATGGGGCCCTTGGCGTGAGCATCAGCGCTCCAGGAGGAGCCATTGCTTCCGTTCCTAACTGGACATTAAGAGGAACTCAGCTCATGAATGGGACATCTATGTCTTCTCCTAATGCATGTGGAGGCATTGCCCTTATACTTTCAGGTAAGGACATTGGTTATTCCAACACCTGGCTTGATTAATAACTTTTGAAATTTCAAATGAAGTAATAGTGGATTTTTTTTTACTACATGTGTATTTCAGTAATATCTCAATTTTCATCAAGAAAAAGTAGCTTTGTAAAACAGACTTTGAATATCATTTATGTTAGTATTTGAAGATAGGTCAAGAGATATTCCTGTAAAACTATAGTTGGGGGCTGAGCCCCGGTGGTGTAGTGGTTGTGCGGGACTGCGGCCCACTGGGACGGAGGTTCAATTCCAGCAGTGGGGCTGGGCCTCCTACTCCCACCACCAGAGAGCAGTGATGCCCAAAAAAAAAAAAAAACTATAGTTGGACAAATTTTTCTTAACTTACTGCAGACAGATGTTTTGTTTTCTGAAGTTTTCATGGTGAGAAAATTTGATGGAATAGGTAGTCTTAGTTGGGATCAAGGTAAAATTTAAGGTAGAATTTAATTGTGTGCTGAATGCTATTTTGGATATATTTATTCACATATTGAACAAATGTACTGAGTGTGTACTGGCCTATTGTTAATCACTATCAAGCACTCTTTTGAGTTATGAAGCTAAATAAATTACTAAAACAACAAAAATAATCTGCTCATGTTGGGTTTACATTACAGTTGAGGGATTCTACGAACAAAATAAATCATAGCTAAATGACAGTGAATTAAACTTGAAAATTGAAGCAAAAAGTTTGAGAATGTCTGGGTTAAGGAGGATAGAGGAATGACAGTATTGAGTAGGGTGGCATGTGACTTGACTGTGACACTTAGAGTCAGGGGAGCCAGGCTCTTATAGAGATCGGACCTCACAAATGCCTCCCTCTGCAAAGATCTCCCCTCCTCTATTACCTTAGTTCAATTCTTAGTGAAATCCTTTATCCACCAAGTGTTTCCCTCATTGGTAGATCTGTACACACCAATGCTTATAAAAACAAGGAAGTAATTATTTACCAGTTAATTTAAGTTCCCTATCCAAACCACATTACATATCAGATTGGTATGTAACACCAATAATGATAATAACTGTTAGAATGGATCCTGATGTGATTTTCCTGCCCCATTTCTAGTTTTAATAAGGCTAGTCAAATACTCCATGATCTCTGTTACTCTCATCTGTTTTCTCTCAAATTCTATTCTACCTGTCAATTGCCCTGGCAAACTCCCTGTAAAATCTTTAAGATCAAAATTGTCTTATCAGTTCTTATACAACCAGCCTTTTATGGCTTCTCATCAAATTTCAGTTCTTGATAGAATCTTATAGTATCATACTGTTATTTTACATATTTAATGTACTCTGAATAGAATAGGGATGATATATTACTTTCATTTATCACTATAGTGGTCATTTATTAATGCAAGATTTATAAGCTAGTGTCTTGCATATGCTTATGTAGTAATGTAGCTCACTTTCTTGATTTTTAAATAACCCTATTGCCCAGGATCACGTGCTCAAAGATTCCAATTTCATTGGTCTGTGAAGAAGCTTCTGTATTTCTCTCATGGTTTCTTTTATAAGTCCCCCTAGTGTTTATCGTCTGCCACCAGGTTGAATGAAAGGCCCTGCCAGCAACCATATTATTGTTGACAGTATTTTAAAAACTGCCCCATTCATCCTAGTTTTCAACATTTCCTATTAACTTATAACTGTCTTCTATGTTTA
The DNA here is from genome assembly GCA_004026705.1 of Nesogale talazaci. Lineage (NCBI taxonomy): Eukaryota > Metazoa > Chordata > Mammalia > Afrosoricida > Tenrecidae > Nesogale > Nesogale talazaci. Next base: position 75,886 of record PVJH01002527.1, on the reverse strand, counting down.
TACTACCTCTTCATGGTCAGTGTTAATGCCATTGCATAAGGGAGCTTATAAATTTAGGTGGAACGAAATCTTTGAATTAGATTATAGTGCAAACCATTGGAATTAGACCTGTTTTAATAATGAGTGTTATAACGGCAACAACAAAAAAGCCATTAAGAGCAGGTAATAAACATGGCAGGCTTATGAATGGGTTTCTAGTGCTTAAGATCTCTAATACTGTATTTGCACTTTTAACACTAGGTTTGAAAGCTAATGATGTTAACTACACAGTCCATTCAGTCAGAAGAGCTCTAGAAAACACTGCAGTCAAGGCTGACAATATAGAAGTATTTGCCCAAGGACACGGTATTATTCAGGTATTTTTGCTTCAATGGAAAATGAATTGTAAATCCAAGATGTTGTAGATATTGCTGGGTAATGTTACCTATTTGAACAAAATTTTAGATTTATGCCTATTGTAATACTTTGTCCATTTTACATGCAAAGTGCATATAAAAATGATTTTGTAGTTATTCCAAATCAGTTACATTAAAATAGCAGCTGTTGAATGTATGGAATCCAAGACCAGAAATGAGAAGGTAGAAACTGGAAAATCATAATGGCACGTGGATCAGTTCCTAGATCTGATCACTTGGGAATAACTATGAATGTGTAAAAGGGAAGAGGAGTCATGTGGTATATTAGGTTACTGTTTTGTCTGAAAAATAGAATTGCCCATTGGGATTACCACATAGTAAAAAGGGCTAAGTGTAAGAACAAATTCCCCCGCTTTTGCTATGATCGGAAGTAAATTGGTAATTGCAGTGAACATTTTTCTATCTCACTATTCCTATTTTTTAATTAGGTTGATAAAGCCTATGACTACCTCATTCAGAACACATCATTTGCTAATAAATTAGGTTTTACGGTTACTGTTGGAAACAACCGTGGCATCTACCTCCGAGATTCTATTCAGGTGGCTGCCCCTTCAGATCATGGTGTCGGCATTGAACCTATATTCCCAGAGAAGACAGGTAAGTCACAAAAGGGTCAGGAACTGAAGGCTTCAAGTGTGTGCTTGGAATGACTATATAAAAAATAGAGCAATATTGTTAGGGTTAGTGTTTTACAAAGAAAGCATTAATGTATGTTCGTTTTTGTTTTTGTTTTTGGGCATCACTGCTCTCCGGTGATGGGAGTAGGAGGCCCAGCCCCACTGCTGGAATTGAACCTTCGTCCCAGTGGGCTGCAGTCCCGCGCACAACCACTACGCCACCGGGGCTCAGCCCCTTAATATACGTGTTTACATTGGTATTTTAAATTCTTAAATTTTTAAGGAAAATAAGAGCGCAGTTAGGGATTCCAATATAGCAATTCACTTAAACTCTGGCAAATTAATAGACCTCTAGTGTAAAGTGACCAGATTTTAACATTGGTAAAGCGGTACACCATTGACCAGGGGGTGGGGAAGAGGGGGTAGATTCCCTTCCTGTTCTCCTGCCATTCCCTAGCTTGTAATGCATTCTTTCCATAAATCGGTACTTTTTTAAAACACCATGGGACATGGGAAAATTTTTTTTTAAGCGGGATGTCTGGTCACTTTACTGTAGTAACTTCTAAGTTTCTTAAATTATGGACAATATTAAAGCATCAAATGACTTTTCTCTCAACTTTGACTGTCTGCCAGGGCATTGGTGGCACTGTCTAGTAAGCGCTGGACTATTCACTAGGGTGGCAGTTCACACCCACCTGGAGAGAGATGAGACTATTTGCTGCCATAAAAATTTACAGGCCTCAACACCGTCTGTGAGGTGTTTGATACAGAATAAATTTGATAGCCTTGGGTTTGGTTTATTAGGTTTAAATTTGGTTAGAGTTTGAAGAGTAGAAGCAACCAGGACAAACTGCAATGGCACTGTCTAGTAAGCGCTGGACTATTCACTAGGGTGGCAGTTCACACCCACCTGGAGAGAGATGAGACTATTTGCTGCCATAAAAATTTACAGGCCTCAACACCGTCTGTGAGGTGTTTGATACGGAATAATTTGATAGCCTTGGGTTTGGTTTATTAGGTTTAAATTTGGTTAGAGTTTGAGGAGTAGAAGCAACCAGGACAAACTGCAATGTAATTGCATCAATTACAGCAGATTTCAGTCAACTGTTAACTGTTGAAATGAAAAATATTTAACACCATATTATGAGGTGTATATTTAACACCATATTATGAGCAGTATTTGGTGAAGGTATAAATGGTTTAACAGTATATGGAAATATAAAGAGGAGTGCCTGCACTTCTTATTTACACTGTTTTAAAAACTCCCTTACAGTATAGTTAACAATTGACACCAAACTCAGTTGCCAAATTTTATTGTGAGAAAATACAACCTTTCAAAATGGAAGAAAAGGGGGGAAAATGTGAACTTTGATCTTTTTTAATTTCAGAAAACTCTGAAAAAATATCCCTGCAGCTTCATTTAGCTTTAACTTCAAATTCTTCTTGGGTTCAATGTCCTACCCATTTGGAGCTTATGAATCAATGTAGGCATATAAATATACGTGTGGATCCCAGGGGCTTACGAGAAGGATTGCATTATACAGAGGTATTAGTTTATGTTAATTTTTATATTTTATGTTCTTTAAAATACTTGAAAATTTAAAAATAACCCTTACAAAATGCATTTGTATTTTCTTGTTATGAAACATTTTTAGACTTGCTCATATTACCACTTTTTCGTTGGGTGTTTGAAGCGTATCCTGTTGTATAGTAGGAAGACGACAAAAGAAAAGAAATAGTTACCTCTTCACAAAACAAAACCTCCTTAATGAGAGTGCCTTTTAATTTGTAAATCACTTTTCACTCCACTGAACTCAGACTACAGTTATTTTTGGCACTTTGCTTTAAAAAAGGCATGTGACAAATGAAAGAGTCAGGGTTGATCAGCTTAGAATTTTTATTACTGGTATCCTGCTTTGTCCTCCTTAGAGCTGGTTGTTTGTAATGCTTATATTCATTTTCACTCAAAAGTAATTAAGATGCAATACTTGGTGCAGTAGCCGCAGTTCCTTATTACTCTAAATTTTTCAAGGGTTGTAATACAAATGTTTGACTAGACTAGTGCTATATAAAGAGCCCTCCTAATATTAGGCTACTACAGGGGTTCAAATACATCAATTGCTTCAAGGGAGAAAGGTGTGACTGTATGCACCCATGAAGATTTATAGCTTCAGAAACCATAGAAGTTGCTATAAATTGGGATTGACCACTGGGATTGTGTGGGAGGGAAGGGGGTTGTTACTTGCTTTTAATTATATGATCAAATATTGAAAATTGATGTCAACTTATGCTTAGGACCTCAAATATTAAGAGAATCTGTAAATAGATTGGATTTTTCCCTTTTCTAGAACAACTTTTAAAGTTTGTTTATTGATGCTGAAACTTAACATTCTCTTTTTCAAGGTATGTGGCTATGATATAGCTTCCCCTAATGCAGGTCCTCTGTTCAGAGTTCCAATAACTGCAGTTATAGCAGCAAAGTAAGTAACAGGTTATTAATATCTTGATTATGCTGGGCTACTTACCTCAAGGTCAGCAGTTAGAAACTACCAATCATTCTCCAAGATAAAAGATTAGGTTTTCTACTCCCTTAAAAAGTAACCATCCCTGTAAGTCAGCAGTTCTACCTGGTCCTATAAGTTTGCGACGTTCCCTAAAGAGTGACGGTCAGAATAAGTCAGAACCAACTTGATGGCAGCGAGTTTGGTTTAGTTTTTAATGCCGACATATAAAGTGGTGTGGCCTAACTGGCATTAATTGGCCACAGCCAGGTAGTTTGGATGTAGTCTTAATGCTTCTCCTCACTTGAATTTTAAAGTAGAACCTGGACAGTCATGTTCTTCCTTGTTAAGGTGCCACTAACACTGTATTCTGAATGCACTTCTGCCAGAGTTTCTAATGACTTCCTGATTGACCAATTTATAGGATAATTTAGCCTTTCTCTTAGTATGTTGACAGTATTATTTTGTCTTTCCCAGTCATTTAACCCTGTTCCTCCCCAACTTTGCTTGGACCGGAGAACCAGGGAAGGGAGAAGCCATGGTAGTGTCATGGGTTACTTGTTGATCTTCCTGCAAAGTTAGCCATTTAAACTCACCAGGTACTCTGACAGAGAAGGATTAGGTTATCTGTTGGCCTAGAGAATTACAGTCTCGGAAACCCACAGGAAACCCTGCTCTGTCTGCAGGGTCTTGGTGTGTCAGTATTGACTTTCTGGTAGTGTGTTTGGGTTTTTGAGTTGAGAAGCAGGCAACTCAAATCTGTTCATAGTCCTTCTTGTTCAAAATATGTCAGTGCAACTCCCAAATAACCAGTTTGAGATCCTTAAAACACCAATTTTTTTGATCTTTCAAAGTGTAGCTAAAGCCAGTGTTCCTGTCACTCCATACAATAACATATACATTTGAACAAAACTCAATAATTCAGAATACCAATCACATTACATGCGTTTTCACAGCTGATACCTTTGGTTCAGTTTCTGGTCTTTAATTAATCATCTGGTTGATTCTAGTCATCTTCTGGTGGAGTGTAAATAGCTTTTTTTCCCCTTTTGTCTTTGGTATAGCTCCTAGCTAATGTGCTATAATTTTTTTTTATGCCATTTGACTGAACTCACTAAAGGCACAGGAAGTGTATCTGCCTGCTAACTATAATCAAGGAGCACAACATTCTTTTTTTAAGTCTTTTTTTACAGCGATTATTAATATTTATTATAGTACAGTTATGGAGAGCATGAGACAGAAAGAAATAATAAGGGTTGGACATATATCACATCATGGTAGCTTGCTGACCTCCGCAGATGAGGCCATCCACGTGGAGAGACAGCCAGTGTAGGGAGGGATTACGTGAAGGAGAGGGACCGACAGCTTCCAGTTCTGAGGGCAGGAGAGAGCAGCCCAAGAGAGGCAGCGGAGAGGAGAGCAAGTCTTTTTTTTTTTTTTTTTAATAAATCATTTTATTGGGGTTTCATACAGCTCCCATCACGATCAATACATACATCAATTGTGTGCATAATCCTCCCTCCATTAGGCCCCCAAAACCAGCTCCCCATATATCCCCTCCCTCCCCACTTCCCTTCCCTCATGAACCCTTAATAATTTACAAATTGTTATTACTTTTTCATATTGTACACTGTCCAATATGTCCCTTCACCCATTTCCCTGTTGTCTGTACTCCAGGGAGGAGGTTATATGTAGATCCCTGCTATAGGTTCCCTCTTTCTACTCCACCCTCCCGGTATCACCACTCCCACCACTGGTCCTGAATGGATCATCTGTCCTGAATTTTCCATGTTTTGGGCTCCAGTGTCCCTCCCTGGCCTAGCTGGATTTGTAAGGTAGAATTGGGATCATGATAGTGGGTGGGAGGAAGCATTTAAGAACTAGAGGAAAGTTGTATATTTCATTGCTACTACTCTGTACCTTGACTGGCTCATCTCCTCCCTGCAACCCCTCTGTAAGGAGATGTCGCTTCACTTATTGATAGACTTTGGATCCCCAATCTGTACTCCCTTTGTTTATATTGATGTAATTTTTAGTTCTTTGATGCCTGATACCCGATCTCTTTGACACCTCGTCATCAAACAGGCTGTTGTGCTTCTTCCATGTGGTCTTTGTTGCTTCTGAGGTAGATGGCCACTTGCTTATCTTCAAGCCTTTAAGACCTCAGATGCTACATCTTTTGATGGCCGGGCACCATCAGCTTTCTTCACCATACCTGCTTATGCGCACATTTGTCTTTAGTGATCGGAGCACAACATTCTTAAGAGGAAGGGTTAGACACATGGTAACACTACCTTCAGAAGTGTATAAGCTTAAATGGGGAGGAGTACATGTTGAGAAAGAAGAACTTCATATTTAGTCTTTTTGTTTATGAAAGGTGTCTAATTTTATAGCAGATACTTTTGACTTGTCCTTGAAAGTCATGCCCTCAGTATTCTCACTGAAATTGGTCTCCAGTGTATTCTTTAGGCTTTGATAATTAGAGATTTCAGGAGTCCTGGTGGCACGATATGTTAAGCATTCGGCTTGTAACTGCCCTGGGTCATCTAAACCATCAGTAGCTCAGCTAGGAAGAGAAGAGACAGTGTACTTCTAGAAAGGTTGTAGCCTTAGAAACCTGATGGAGGAGTTGCATGTTCTGGAGGGCCACTTTGAGTTGGGATCAATTCCATGCCAGTGAATTTGGTTTGGAAAATACAGGGTCGACCTTTAGGTTCTCTGAATTTCTATGAAAGTAATTTGCAGTCTTTTTTACTGTTTTATTCAGAAGTAAGATTGTTCTGAAAGCTACTAAGGCGTACTTTAACATGAACATTGTTGTTATCGTTTCAATCATCTACAACAGTAGTTTTTAACCTGTGGGTTGTAACCCCTTTGGGGGTCGCACGACCCTTTCACTGGGGTCACCCAATTTATAACAATAGCAAAATTACAGTTATGAAGTAAATAACAAAAGTAATTTTATGGTTCAAGCGTCACCAAAACATGAGTACCTGTATGAAAGTGTCATGTCATTAGGATGGCTGAGAACCACTAACTGTCTGTATCCTCCCCAGAATAGTGCCCACAGATTTTGCGCTAAAACTGATAAACTCACTCTGTACAATTCTTCCTACAAATGAAAGAATTATTTGTCCTGACTAGGAGTACTAGTGGAATTCGATTCCACATTTGTTATACAAAAACCTGGCAGCACAGGCCTTCCCTGTTGTTTTAGCCACTCTTTACTCCTTTTTAGTTTCTGGTTTTGTTGTTGGTCTGCATATTTGATACTGGTCCTCAGCTTAAAGGAACCGAGCAGTCTACTGCAGCTTTGGCAGAGAGGATTTGAGTGCAGTGAGCAACCACGTGACTCTCAGTCAGGAGCAGAGTGTTTAGAGAAGGGGAGTCTGTGCAAAAAGCGTGGCTTTAGCTGCCCAGGTGTCCCTTAAGGAGGCATGGTTAAGCATATCTGGGAAGGACAATGTTACATCAGATAGCTAAAAGTCTGCATCCGTAGATTAAAGGTTTCCTCTTGTAGGTACACAGGTTACTTTCAAAATAGTTGTACTTTCAAACTTCCACTTCACCTCTCCTGCTGCCCTCCATGGTCTTAGATCCTCTTGCAGCCACCATGGAGACAGCTCGAACCCCTTCTATCCTGTGGTGCCAGGTCCAGCCCCAGACTCCCAATCAGCTCCACTCTTGCCGGGAAAGGAGGAGTGGAGCAGACAACTGCCCATGGTTTATTTTTAATGCAGCTTTTCCTCAGTGTACTAAGTAAGTCTAGAGAACTGTGGGCTTATTTTGTATACAGATAATTTTATGAAGAGGAACATTTTAAATAATTTATTTTTATTTATTTTCAGAGTAAATGAGTCATCACATTATGATCTGGCCTTTACAGATGTACATTTTAAACCTGGTCAAATTCGAAGGCATTTTATCGAGGTTCCTGAGGGTGCAACATGGGCTGGTAAGTAGGCAAGTCTGCCTCCATCACTTTGTGTCTCTTCTCTCACTTCCAAAATGTGGCCACATAGAGTTTTTAATCTTTGTAATATCCAATTTGCTCCTGCTATTGTATGCATCTCGCAGCCGAGATTTACTGTTTATCAAAAAAAGTTTCCAGCATTCATGGGGCAAAATGATTACTGAAGACAGTACTATTAAAGTATGTGTTATCCCTCTGGTACAATGATCATGTATCGGGTTATGGGTATGTCTGATTTTGCTTTGCAAATGACCTTTCACGACTATAGAATTTGACTGCAGCGCAGTGGCTGCAATAATGGGCTCACCCAGTTGTGAACCTGGCCCAGGACCGGGCAGTGCTTCCCCTGTTGTCAGTACATAGCATTGCCCTGAGGGTGAACCAGCCCAGCAGGACCTGGAACCACAAGTCCATAATGCCGAAACCAGCGTGACAGTGGAGTCTTTGCCATTCTCTCATTCACATTGATGGGGAAGAGTGAATGTAGAAAACATTTCAATACATCAACCCAATTCAACAGGAATGGGAATAGTGATACCAGAAGGATAGGGGGAAGGGAGAATGGATCGCAATGATTGACAGCTGTTGGTGTGATCAAGCAGTCACGAGGGTGGAGAGAGGCGCAGGAGGGGGAGAAGGACTGATACCAAGGGCTCAATATAAAGTAAATGTCTAGAAAACAGTGATGTCGGCCTGAGCCCAGGTGGCGTAGTGGTTGAGTGCGGGACTGCGGCTCACTGGCTTGGCGGTTCAAATCCAGCAGCAGCTCTCCAGGAGCAAGACTAGGCCTCCCACTCCCACCAGAGGGCAGTGATGCCCCCCCAAAAAAAGAAAAGAGTGATGGCAACCTATGTACAAATATGTACAAGTGATGTATGGATTGTAATAAGAGTTTAAAGAGCCCTCAGTAAAATGTTTTAATTTAAAATAAAAAGTATTTAAAATAATGATCATTTGCAAATAAGTAGTACAAATATTATATGTATATATGTGTCACCTAGTTTAAGTTAGTGATCAAAATGTATCAAGTACTTATACTTCAAAGCCAGGACCCCTGGTCGTGTAGTAGCTACAGGCTCCCGAGGTGACGGGCAGCTCCACCCCTGTCCTGTCTTGTGACTGAGTCTACCTTGGCACTCACAGGTAATAAGTCTGGTTTCTGCTTCATTCTTGGAATGAGCTTTGGTAGCACAGTCAGTTCAGCATTGGGCTGCTGGAAGAATTGGTTTGATGGTTGTGTGTATTTAGATGGCTTTGATATTTTTACTGTGGTTGGACACTCAGCTAGATGCTACATAGATGGTCTCTTCCAGTCCCTATCAGAGTCCTGTGAGGTTAGATAGGTTTCATTACTGAAGATAATTACATTTCACCAAGAAATGTTTCTTTGGGCTGAGCCCCAGTGGCGTAGTGGTTGTGCGTGGGCCCACTGGGATGGAGGTTCAATTCCAGCTCCACGGAGCAAAGGCTGGGCCTCCTACTCCCACCACCAGAGGGCAGTGATGCCAAAAAAACTAAAAAGAAATGTTTCTTTGAACTTGTATGAAAATACAGCTGTATCTCCTCTGAGCTTTCTGCTATCATCTGAAATCACATCGTATGAGACCTGATTTGGGAAGAGCTGGTTGTCCTAGTGATTAGCCATGGTGTGTCTGCAGGTCATCTTACCTGTCACTGGATATAACAGAGCGTTTAAGGTTTGTGCTCCAGAACAGCTCTAGCTAAAATTCTACTCAATTCTTATTTTATATAGCTGGATAATACTAACTACTAAGGCAGGAATCAAAGCAAGTATTTAATCCAAATTCTTACATAGCCAATAATTTGGGCATCAAATTTATGATGAAGTTGTTATAGCATGACTGTCCTTGTGAGCATAATCAAAGGTTGGATTGTTCTGTTTCATTAAACCTCTTTTTACTTTCCCTACATTTTCAAAGAGTCAATGTGGTGAACTAGATGAAGACCCTATTTCCAAAGGTGTTTTGGAGCACTCAATCCAAATCCATTATTTTAAAATGAAGTGAACCTGTGAAGGAGGAGACAACTTGCAGTAGCAGAGAGTGCACAGACTTTTGAGAAGGACAAATGTGGATTCAGAGACTGCTATATTTCCTGTCAGCTTTGGACACATTTCTTAAGCCTAAGTGTTTCTGAGGTTCAACTTTAAAAACTTTACAGACTACTGTAAATTTTAGAGATTTCATTTATAGAACTAGAGGTTGATACACATGATATGTAGCAGATCCATGTTTAGGTTACATTTGTATCTTTGATACCTCAGGGGTCAACATAGGGCTACTGTGTTGTGCAACTAGAACACTTCTCAAACAGTTCCTCTTGGAAGCTCACAGCACAGTGCTTCTACTGAAATGTGAACTGGCAATAGTAGAGAATATAAATCCTTGGTGAACTCATATTGAATCTGATACTATTTAGTCATGATTTTGAGTAATTGTGATGCCTTAATAATTCTAGATCAGAAGGGACTTAGAAGATAACTTCAATTGCAGAAAATAGAGAAATTGACATATTTGCTTGCATTCTTAGCAGTTGATTAGGTTCAAAGAACTATGTGCCAGCCTGTTCTGTGGAACAAAGAATTGTGCTTTTCCTTATAGTGCCCTCAAATTAGAGCAGGCAATAGTTAGGTTAGTGGTTGGTCTTGCCCCCCAATGATTTTGGCTCTACTGTGCCAAATAATGAAGCTATGCTTTTGAAGTTCTGTTACCATGTTTTCTAGAACCAAAAAGAACACAAAAAGATCAGGAGATCAGGAAACAGTGGGAAAAGTTAACAAAGAAGTTGAAAGAATAAATATTAATAGACTTGGCATGATTACAAATAAAGGTTTACAAAGTTATCATTCCCTTTAGAAAAAATTGATTTGTTTCCACTGAAACAAAATGGGAGAGTTTTTGAAAGGTATTTATTAAGATAACTGCGTATACATATGGTACCAGCTTGTGGCTTCCTGGTGGTTGCAGTATGTTAGTTGTTCTAATTAATGATTTACTTTTCACTATTAAATCTGCTCTCTACCTTTTAGCGTTATTCATGCCTTTTAGATATGTTATTTATAGGAATATGCAGATATCATTTGGATATATTATTGTGACCTGGGTATGTTCTCTAAACAAGTATAAAATCACTTAATGTCAGCTTTAAGTCTTCTTCCCTTTCCGTTTTAGAAGTCACAGTGTGTTCATGTTCTTCTGAAGTGTCGGCCAAGTTTGTTCTTCATGCGGTACAGCTTGTGAAGCAAAGAGCTTATCGAAGTCATGAATTCTATAAGTTCTGTTCCCTTCCAGAAAAAGGAACACTGACTGAAGCTTTTTCTGTCTTAGTAAGTTAAAATATTTTGAAATCCTCACTTTCCTTTTCCCTTTAGTATAAGCTTAGACTAAGTATTTGATTTGATTTCTGTTTTATATTCTGATTTATATTCTGAAGGCCTGAGTCTGAACAAATGAAGTAGAAAGATAATTAGTCTCTGTAGAATACTTGAGTTTGAACGGTAAATATGATCCTTGTTTAATTCAGTAAAAGAAAGCCTTAATAAGAGTTTGTGAGATCTCGTCATTTGAACTCTGGTTGTTTCCTCATCATTAGGATCATTTCTTTTCTTACATGAGGCTTCTTTTTTATTTTAATTTTAAAGAGTTTATTATTTAGTAAGGGACAAATCAGGGAAAAGTACAGTAAAGTATACAAGTCATTGTTGAAAATGTCCACGACTTGGTGTACAATCATAAATATCTAATACAGGGAAGTGTGCCATACACGGTCTCATGAAGATAATGCAAAATTGAATTGGATCAAGAAAATACATTTTGAATTCAGGATGCCATAGGGTTGAAATACTTATGGAAAAATGAGTAATAACTTTGGAATCATCTTGTAAAATTATGTATAATATTGTCTACCCTTTTTTAACGCAATACCATGTTTATCACAGCAATTCATATAATAACAAACATATAATAACATAATAGCAAAACAGTAGAAACAATAAAAAACTGGATAATTGGATAAAGTTAGTTACATCTACAAAGTAGAATATTATACATTCTTTTATTGCAAAGAGTTATTATAGATTAAGTAAAATAATAATATTCTTATATATTTTTCCCCTACTACTGAAAATGTTCTGCTTTTTCCTCTTGGCCACCAAGTTACAGAGAGCAAATTTGGGGTACAGGCCATGCTGTTAATTATAATTTGCAACCATTTCTCTGAATTTCTTATCTTCATTCTTTTTTTTTTTCTTTTATTGGGGGCACTTAGAACTCCTCACAGTCCATATTGTGTCAGGCACATTTGTACTTTTGTTGCCTTCATCATTCTCAAAACATTTGCTTTCTACTTGAGCCCTTGGTATTAGTTCCTCATTTTCCCCACCACTCCCCATTCCTCCCTCCCTCATCAACCCTTGATAATTTATAAATTATTATTTTGTCATATCTTACACTGCCTGATGTCTACCTTCACCCACTTTTATGTTGTCCATCTCCTAGGGAGGAGATTATATATAGATCCCTATAATTAGTTCCTCCTTTCTAACCCACCTTTCCTCCACCCTTCCAGTATCACCACTCTCACCTCTGGTCCTGAAGGAAACATCTGTCCTGGATTCCTGTGTTTCCAGTTCTTATCTGTACCAGTGTATACATCCTCTGATCTCATCAGATTTGTTAGATTTGGACTCATAATATTGGAGGAGAGGAAACATTTAAGAACTAAAAGAAAGTTGTATGTTTCATTGTTGCTACACTGCAACCTGATTGGCTTGTCTCCTCCCTGTGACCCTAATGTAGGGGAATGTCCAGTTGCCTAATAGGGGCTTTGGGTCCCCAATCTGCACTCCCCCTCATTTACAATGATGAGTTTTTTTCTTTGATGCCTGATATCTGATCCCTTTGATACCTTGCAATACCACCATCTGATGTGCTTCTTCCATGTGGACTTTGTTGCTTCTGAGCTCGATGGCCGTTTGTTTACCTTCAACCCTTTAAGACCCCAGACACCATATCTCTTGATAGCCAGGCACCATCAACTTTCTTTACCAAACAGGTATCTTTAAGCACACAGGTATCCTCAGCATTTGTATTGGGAAGGTGAGCACACAATGATAAGGGTTTTTTTGTTCTTTAATGTTTAATACCTGATTCTTTCAACACCTCCTGATCACACAGACTGGTGTGCTTCTTCCACGTGGACTTTGTTGCTTCTGAGCTAGATGGCTGCTTGTTTACCTTTAAGCCTTTAAGATCCAAGACACTATATCTTTTAATAGTTGGGCACCATCAGCTTTCTTCACTACATTTCCTTATGCACACATCTGTCTTCAGCCGTCTGGTCGGGAAGATGAGCATCATGAAATGCCAGTTTAATAGAATAAAGTGTTCTTGTCTTGAGGGAGTACTGGAGTGGAGGGCAACTATCCATCTGTAACCTCAATACTAAACCTATAACTATGCATATAGATCATAGTCATATAAAATATATTTACATATGTAAACAGACCTTGAACTACTTACAGGCTTTACTTTATTTTTTGTTGTTTACTTTTGTCGCTTTGTTTTGCTCTATCTTGTTTTTATCTGCATATTAGTATCTCTGCAGGTCTATCTAGATAAGATAGGCTGGATAAACAATCTGGAGGAGAAAACAAGGGACTGATGGTTCTTGGGGAACATGGGAGAGTGGGAGGTAGAGGAAAGGAAGTGATGTTAACCAACAGACTGAGGGAACAACAAGTGATCCAAAATCAGTGACAAGTAGGTTGTAAGAAGCCTGGTAGGGATTGATTAAGGGCAGGGGAACCGAGAGGAATTACTATATACCAAATGAGGGGTGAGCATAATAGTGGGACAAGTGGATAATAAAAGGAAAGAAAGGAAAGAACAGAGATGTTGACTAGTCCTCCCTCCACAAATTGAGTGCACTCTGTTCTTTCTCAGATTTGATGGTATGTGCTTTTGGTTGGCTGCCCGGTCTTTCCTAGATCACTCCTCATCTTCATCACACATATATGGGTGCCCTTGTATTTTGTAACATTGATATGTCAGGTTTGCCTGATTTACCTTTAAATTTTCTAATGTCCAAATTACTGGTAGATTTTATGTAAAACTCAATCCTAGGGAAAGCTTTTTTTTCCCCCTCTTTTCCCTTTTAAAAAAAAAAAATGGAAGAATGATTTTTTAGATAACTTTATTGTTTGTTTTAATAGGCAGTTCTTTCCCCAAAGTCACTTGTTGCTGTTGAATAAGCTTTACACAGCTGTAATGTTTTTCTCTTGTCATCCTTCTTAAATATTTTTCTTTTGCTTTTAATTTTTAATATTTATTATTGTGTATACATGGAGTTGCTATAAGTTGAACCTGACTAACAGCACCTACCAATGCTTTGTCTTCTCCAGCTGTCCTTAAAATTTCTGTTCAGTTCTTTCACTTTCTCCATGTGTGTTTCTCTATAATTTATAGTTAAGCATTAAGAGTGTGCGTTAGTTACTCTATACTTTAAAGTTAAGTTTCAGAGTGTCTTACATCCACTCTGATCTTTCTCTCCTGTCTTTTTTTACTCACTATTTGCTGATGTTGTTTATATCACCCCACAGCTTATCAAATATCTTCTCATTAGGTTAGTGTTCAATGCAGCACACCTGTTCTTGAGATGCTGCTGTCAAAAAATGTTATTTTTACTCTCATGGACTTGTTTTAATTATCTTGAACTTCATCTTGAACTTAGATATGAGCAATTGATGGTCTGTGACAGTCCCTGGCCTTGTTTTGGCTGCTGACCTTGAGCACCTCTGTGGTCTCTTCCTATAGCTGTAGTCAGGTTGATTCTGTGTATTCCATCTGGAAAAGTCCTTTTTTTTTTCGCTGAATGTGTTGTTGAAAAGGGGTATTTGCTATGAATAAGTAATTGGTCTTGCAAAATTCCAACATGCTCTCTTCAGCTTTGTTTATATCACCAAGACCATCTGTTCCAACAATTGTTTCTTCCTCTTTGTTTTCAACTTGTGCATTGAAATTGGCAGTAATTAGCAATTTACCTTGATTACATTTTTGACCTATTTCTGACTCAAGATGTTGGTAGAATTCTTCAGTTTCTTCATCCCTGCTTTTTGTGATTGGTGTATAAATTTGAATAACACTTGTATTGATTGAATTTATTTGGATGTGCCTAGACATTATACTATGGGAGATGGCACTGGAATTCAGGATCAACCTTGAAATGCATATTTGGGTGATAAGTGCAAAGTCACTCCTCTTAAATCTGCTATTGAAAATCATAACTGATTGATTGAAAATGGCCAATACCAGTCCATTTCAGCTCACTTTTGCTAGAAAATAAATCTTTATGCATTCAGTTTCACTTTTGACAGGTTATAGTTTTCCTAGATTCATACTTAATACATTCCAAGTTCCAATTATTAATAGATGTTTGCAGCTATTACTTTTCAGTTTGAGTTTGCCCCAAGAACAAATGTAAGTCCCTTGTACAGGGTTCAAGAGGCATATATACAAACAGATCAAAAGATTACAGCACAGTATAAAATCAGGAAAGGTGTCTGGGTTGAATCCTCTCACCATACTTACTTATTTTGATTGTTGAGCACATAACTAGAGGAATTAGATTATATGAAGAAGAATACAGCATCAGGATGGTAGAAAGACTTAAAGCAACCTTGCTTGCTGAATGTGAGGAAGACTTGAAGCACTTGCTAATGCAGATGATGAATTGCAGTTTTCAGTGTGGATTATAACTCAATGTAAAGAAGACCAGAATCTTATAAGTAGACCACTGGATAACAGCATGATATACAGAGAAAAGATTGGAGTTGTAAAGGATTTGTCTTGCTTGATTCCACAGTCAGTGCTCATGGACATGGCAGTCAGGAGATCAAAGAATGACTTATATTGGATGAATTTGCTGCTCAAAACCTTTCTTGTTAAGTGTATAAAGCAAGCATATTACTCTATAGCATAGTTTCCCAAAATGGGCGCCTCTGCCCCCTGGTGGTGTATGGAATGATCTAAGGGCATTGTAAGAGCAATACCTACACTTTATCCTGGATTCTGGGCTGGAGTACAAAAGGTTTTCATTGCTAGGGAGGTCATGAGGAATTTTTGTTTTTATAAAGAGGACAGTATACTATATAAGTTTGGAAACCTCTGTTCTAAAGACCAAGGTGCGCATTAGTCAAACCATGGCACCCAAACCATGGTATTTTCAATGGCTTTGTATGCATGTGATTGGACATTAAATAAGGAAGCCCAAAGAATTTATGCCTTCTAATTGCGGTGACAGTGAAGGGTATTGAAAGTGCCATGGACTGCCAAACAAATGACTCTTTCTTAGAAGTACAGCCAGAATGTTCCTTAGAAGCAAGGTGACCAGACTGTGTCTCACGTGGTTTTGGACATGTTGTCAGGAGAGAGAAGTTCCTGGTAAAGGACATCCTGCCTGGTAAAATAAAGAGCAATGAAAAAGAGGAAGACCCTCAACAAGATGGATTGGAACAGTAGCCACAACAATGGGCTCAAACAACAACTGTGAGGGTGGTGCAAGGCCAGGTGGTGTTTGGTTCTGTTGTAAAAAGGGCTGCGCTGTGTTGGAGCTGACCAGGCGGCCCTAGAACCAACAGCAATGTGTGTATACACTCTTTAGAAACTGCCTGGAGTGTTTTACCTTATCACAAGATAATCACAGGATAACGAGTAGATAAATCTATGTTTAAACCTTGCACTTAAATGCAGCTATGAGGCTGAGCCTGGGTGGCGAAGTGGTTGTGCGCAGGACTGTGGCCCACTGGGATGGAGGTTCAGTTCCAGCAGCAACTCCACAGGAGCAAAGCCTGGGCCTCCTACTCCCACCACCAGAGGACAGTGATGCCAAAAACAAACAAACAAAAAAACAAATGCAATTATGTTTTATATAGTTCCAAACATAGCTGAAGAGTCATTTGAGTTTTATTCCTGTACAAAGAGAAAACACTTGTAAGCAGAAAATTGCTCAACATACGCAGTATTTATGTTCTTTAACTTGAAAAAAATGAGAAAAGATATTTACATTATAATTTATTTTTATTTTCAGGGCGGGAAAGCAATTGAATTTTGCATTGCTCGTTGGTGGGCAAGTCTGAGTGATGTCAATATTGATTATACCATTTCTTTTCACGGGATCGTTTGTACTGCTCCTCAATTAAATATTGTGAGTTTCAACATTCTTCCCTTATTTTAATGCCTATTATTTGTACTATTGGAAAGTAGTATCATTAGTTGGATTTAAACTTTATTTAAGACCATTCTTGTGCTTCTGAAAGTAACCGACTTGATTCATGGATTCTTTTATAGACTTTAAAAATATTTATAGAAATATTTTCTTTAGACTCAAAATATTGTTTAAAAATTTTGAACACCATTTAATAAGCTAATTTCATAATTATTTCCTACAGCATGCATCGGAAGGAATCAACCGTTTCGATGTCCAATCCTCCTTGAAATATGAAGACCTGGCTCCCTGCATAACATTGAAGAGCTGGGTCCAAACACTACGGTAGCATTTGTTAATTGGGGCTGCAAATGTTGACCATTGACTGCTGGTGGTAGTGGTGGGAGGGGGATACATATATATATATATATATTTTTTTTTTTGAGTTTTATTTTTTAAAAATCTTTCTGAATGCTTGTGATTTTTTCAGTCTACAAATCTCATGAGTCCCTAGGAACAGCTCCAGTAGCACCTTCCTCCTTAACCATCAACATTAAAGATTAGAACTATCACAGTTGATCATAGTCTTGATTGAGGAGCCCTAGTAGTTTAGTGGTTGTGGTCACAAGATCAGTTCTTCGAAACCACCAGTCACTGTGAGCGGGAAAGACCAGGCTTTTTACTTCTTGGAGGTTTGTAGTTGTAAAAATCCCACAAGGGCAGTTCTGCCCTACCTTGTAGGATCCATACAAGGTATGGACCCAATACAGTGAGAGTCATGTCTAGTTATGATCATGAGATTATTCGGCATTAACCTTTTTATTTCTTGTGAAAAAATAGAAGTTAGCCCTCTGAGATTGCCACAACTTTCTTCCGTGGAACAGCTGGGGGGTTTGGACTGCTCGTGGTTGGCTGCTGAGTGTTGTATTCATTGTGTACTAGCGCTCCTTGGTATTTTGTGGATACCGTGACTTAGTGCATTATGCATTAGGCTGCTACCTAACAAGGCCAGCAATCTGAACCCCACCAGCTGCTCCTGGTGAAGATGCAGCTTTCTGCTCCTGTAAAGATTTACAGCTGTGGAAACTCACAGAAACAATGTTCTAAAGGTCTCTATGAGCCAGAATTGACTTCCGTGACAATGAGTGTGGTTTTGGTTTGAGTTTAAGCAATGTTTTAAAATTGTAGCACTGGAAAGTATTTCACAGAAATACTTTCTATTTGTGCAACTTAAGTAGTCTGATGGGTTTCCCCCCAGTACATATCCCTTTAAAAGCAGAGGATCTGGTCTCTACTTGAGCACTCTGCAGTTTATAAAACTGAGTTTTATTGCTTAACCAGATCTTAACTCATATTAGCATGAAGCCTATTAATCAATGCATTAAGAGTAACTAGGGAATAAGTAACCAGTAGTTCCTATACTTTTTAGAATAACTAGAAAATACAAAATAATTCCCGTGTTGGCAACTTGTATTCAACTTGTAGCTTCTTAATGTTCTCCCACTTAAATTAAAAAACAAACTGAATCTAAAGAAGTAAATTATGAAAATGTTCTTACATTTTTTTAGCTGCATTAAAAAGCTTAGTCAACCAGCCTCAGTGTTTCTTTTATAAAATCTGTGTTTAATACCTGACATCACAGAGTTTTTGGAAAGGTTAAGTAATCTGCGGGTCAGATCCTCAGAGTGGTACCTGTAGAAAGTGCCAGCATGATATCCCCCTTCCTGTTGGGACCTGTGGGCAGAGCGTGTGTGCTACTTCTCTGAGATTTGGAGATGAAGGAGACAAATTGAAATCTATCATTTATCTGTCAGTGATTATACCCAGTGCACTCCAGAATGTGAGCTATTTGTTGATACTCAAGTTTTTATCACGAGTAATTAGCTTTATAGCAATCTTTATTGTAGAATTTGAATTGCATGTGATTGTTAAAATTCAGTTCGTAAGGAAGTATAAAATAAAGTAAGGTAGACTGGAAAGGGCCTTCAGAAATTCTCATTTATTACTTATTAGAGTGCATTAAAGGCTTTGTTACTTATCTCATGAACTGCATACTTGAATCAAATCACTTATATAATTGTCTAATTACAGCCCAGTGAGTGCAAAAACCAAACCCTTAGGATCAAGAGATATTTTGCCAAATAATCGCCAGCTTTATGAGATGATACTAACATACACTTTTCATCAAGTAAGTGTACAGTCACTTGTCTTTTGTGTCTCGTTTATGAATCATGAAATGAAAAATGGAAGGACTATATAAGTATTCAACTCTGAAATTATAAATTCTAAGGTAATAGTAATATAGATTTTAACTTCATTTGTGTACTCAATGTTAGATATTAATGTAAATGTCAGATTCCTTACTACAGTGAACTGATTGGTTTTTGTCAAGTAGGCACTGGGATATTAAAAGGTCAAAATAGTTCATTGACTAGAAAATAGTTGAGTTGATTGAGTAGGTAAGCAGTTAAGGGAACTGTAAATTCAAATAAAGTTTATGGTAAAATTTGGTAAAATTTCAGAAGCACTCTTACTAAAGCAAAATAAGAATTTGGTTTTAATGTTAAGGTTACTATTTTCATGAATCATCAAATTCCAATTTTATGAAATAATTATGTCCTGAAGGCTATCTATTGTTTTACTGATAAATAGCTAACTTTGTACTTTTAATAATCTATAAAGTAAGAGAAGTACCTATTCATAGAGCCAAAATAATCTTTCACATTTTAAAAAACATTTGCTATGCAAAAATATTGTCTTTTATTGACAAAGTTCTATCAGTAATAATATGAGAATCATTTATAAACCATGTCAAGTCTTCATTCTTACTACTTTTTTCTGTTAAATAGCCCAAGAGTGGGGAAGTAACTCCAAGCTGCCCACTACTTTGTGAACTGCTGTATGAATCAGAATTTGACAGCCAATTGTGGATTATTTTTGACCAGAACAAAAGGCAAATGGGTTCAGGCGATGCTTATCCACACCAGGTATTTCAAAATCAAGCTAAATTCATTCTTGAACCATAAATCCCTAATTCTTGTTATGATTATATTTATATCATTAGAGATTATTGTTTTGAATTTAATACTTTTATAAACCACTGAATGCTCTGTTCTTTATGTTTGTAAGACTATGACTACCTATTCAATTGAATCGAGTTTTAAGGTACAGGAGGAGGGTGATGCTTGTGGACGCTGACCATTTTAGCTTTTTATTGTTGGCGTTTCTTTTCTGTACTATGTTTCTGAGGAACCTTGTTGGTGTTGTGGTTCCCCTTTGGGGCGCTAACCACCAGCCACTGCGTGGGAGAAGGACAGGGCTTTCTACTCCCAAAAAGTGTTTACTTTCAGAAACCCATGGGTTCTTAGGAGTTTGAATCAACTCAATGGCAGTGAACTGTGAGTGATTCTTTGCTTCTGCCTATCTCAGGGTTGAGAGCAAATCAATAGATTTGTGAATACCTTGGTCTGACCCCTCAAACAAAGTGAGTGTAAAGAGCCTCCATTGGGCTGAGCCCTGGTGGCGTATGTGTTTGAGTGCGGAACTGCAGCCCGTGGGCTTGGCGGTTCAAATTCAGTGACGGCTCTCAGGAGTGGCACTGGGTAGCGCCCACAACCATCAGAGGCAGTGATGCCCACAAAAACAAACAAACAAAAAGAGCCTTCATCAGTGCCTGAGTGGCAGCATGTCCTTGAATACTGGCTCCTTTGCCAGAGAAACATGGAACAGAGACGATTTTCCTTGATATTTTGGAGTTTTCTATTTTCTCTGTTACTTGCAAATCTCTTAAGTAGCATTTTATTTAGCTGCAGCTAATATGGGAACTTTATTTCAAATATGCAGTGCTATGTGTATATAGAAGAAGAAGTTTACTATGATGTGGTACTTACTCTAGTATAGTTGATTTTGACACTGAAGACTACATCATAATTTGTGTAGTTCTAATTGTCTTATAGTTTGTCCCCTTGCAGGAGTGACCCACAGGTGTGGTTCTTTCCTTTGCCCAACAAAGAATGATTAGGTCAAGTTTACTGCTCAAGCAAAAAGGTTTATTTATTAGCGATTTATTAGCATATGGGGACACTTGGCAGGGGCCTTAAGGCAACACAGCCATGGTCTCCTGTTCAAGAGAAAATATGAGATTTTTAAGGGAAATTAGGGTAGAAAGACATTATGTTTATTCAGGAGTAGGAGAGAAGTCCAGGAATTAGATCTACATAGGTGGGGTTATGGTAATTGGTTGCATGAGCAATGGGTGTTCAAAACTGGAGTCCTAAATAAAGACTTCTGGGTAGACTGTCATCACTTTGGGGATGGTGCACATCCACTGGACACCCACTTTCTCAGGGCCCAGTCTTCAGTCTGGGCAGTAGGCTTATCTTGTGTTCCTTCTCTTCTGAGGGAACAAATGAGTGAGTGCTGCCCAGCAAGGGGTTGTTAAACCCTTACTAAGGGTAGAAGAACACATCCTTGCAGGTGGGGAAGAAAACTGAAAGTGATAGAGGCTGCTGTACTATGCCACAAGTTAAAAAGTTAACTAAATGTGATGTGTGATTAAGCCTACAAATGTTGGCTTGGAGAAATTCTTCAAATTCCTCTGAATTTGAAAAATGGGAATTTTTTTTCTATAAGAATTGAGCCTCTTTTCCAATCTGTTTCATTCTCAACCACTTGTCAATGTGGCTAGCTGCTATGACATATCTAGCCTCAAAGGGTGTTATCAAATGCTATGTATTCTGCTGAAGACAACATTTACTTTAAGGTCTTATATTGTTAATAGTCTTGTTAAACCATGTTTTAAAAATAACCTCCTTTTATATAGCCCGCAGAAACTCAATTCAAACTCACTGGTATTGGATCAATTCTAACTTATATCAGCTCTGTAGAACAAATTAGCACTGTCCCCATAAGTTTCTGAGACTTAATTTTTCACAAGAGTAGAAAGCTTCCTCTTAAGTCACCCTGGGAACTATCTATTTCTCTTTGAATATTTAACACTTGCAGTGTTCACTGTTTGTGAGTAGCAGACTTTGAGCTTTGGTTAAAGTATTTTAGACAGTTTATAATGATAGAGTGATAAGGATGAAATTACATCAACTGCCCTTGTTAGTTTGCTGAGTGGGCCTTTAACTCAAGGCCAGCTGATGTGTGCAGAAAAAAACAGTCCCATAGGTCTTTCCAAGAGTGGAACCTTTTGTAAGTACAGTGAAAGGCCTTTACTCAAGGGCACCATTTGAGCACTGTGTTAGTCTGGGTAAACTAGAGAAACAAACTCATAGACACTCCTGTATAAGAAAGAGCTTTATATACAAGAGCAAGTGAATATTGAGAGAACATCTCTGCCGAGTCCAGATCAAGTTTAATATTTACCCATCTGTCTGATACCAGTCTTCAAATTCCTCTTCAGACTCACTAGACACATGCAATGACACTGAAGGCCAGAAAGTCACAGGCCAGCGAATGGAAAGTCTTGTGGATCCAGTGGCGATACAAGCATCTCAGTGCTGGCGTGGGTCTCCACCTGGCTCCTTTAGCTGCAGAGCTCTAACGAAGCGCCATGTGTCTTGTCATCAGGAATACCAAGCGGAGTGTCTGTGCACCTCCTCCACCAAACTATTTATCTCCTTTGCATCCCCAATGAGCTCATCAAACAACAATCTGAGAGGCTAAATCCGGCCCCTCACGCTTAGTAGTCTCAAGTTGGCATCAGATTATGTAACTACCACAGGCACCAAGGATTTCAGTTAACAGTTGAGGGCTTAACTGTTTGTACAACCCAGGAACTCCTCCAGAGACCCTTCCCAGTCAAGAAGGGTATGGGTGAAAGACAATTCCTAAAAGGGAAAAATCCAAGATTTTATTAGAAGTTGAACTTGCAAGCTTTGTTTTTAATAAAAAAATACCATATTGGTTACATAATCATTGGACAGTTTAAAATTGAATTAAGATGAGTGTCATCAGTCTATTAGTGTTTACATATTGATAGAAAACAAGAAGCAGCGGCTTCTCAGTACAAACTAGGGTTGTTGTTTTTTTTACCTCCTCTTTGCTTTGATTACTTTTACAGTCTCCTCAGAACAAACTGCTCATGCAGCTACAGCCTCCCATCCCCTTGACCTTTTTACCCAAGTGAAGCTTGAGAGAAAGATCCATTTCTTTCAGTTGGCTGCCCAATGTTCCTGTCTGCCACCATTTGTGGCATTCTGGTTACTTTGTGAAGAGAGAGAGTGCATGTATGTGTTTTGCTATTTCTGTCAGGGATCAGTGTCATTGAATTTTGGCATTTAATCTGTGTCTTTGAGGGTGTGGTTAGAAAATCACTTCTGTTATTATTCAGCAGAGACCCATTTTGAGGACAGAATGAGGTTCTTTGTCTTCAGATCTAACTTATATTCCTGGACTTATCTTGGATGATCTGCTTAATATGTGAAGTTCTTTGCTTTCCTGTCAAATAAGGTCTCTGTAAATGCATGCAGAAGGAAAGCTTATTAACAACTTTAAGTATGCAGACGACACAAGCTTGTGTGCTGAAAGTGAAGGAAGTATTGAAGGATTTGCTGTAAAAGATCAAGAATTGTAGCCTTCACTATGGTTTACAATTCAATGTAAGGAAGACTGAAACTCTCACAAGTGGACCAGTAGACACTGTCCTGAAAAGTGGAGCAAACCGCGGGGTTGTCCAGGGCTTCGCCTTACTTCAATCCGCAGTCAGTGCTCATGCGGTCAAGGGATCAGAAGTTGTCCTCAACTCGGTCTCGCAGGACCTCTTCAGTCTACTGAAAAGCAAGGATCTTGCTTGGATGCCTCGGCTCTGCATCTCCTAAGACTTCATAGCGTCGCATGCATGTGAAAGTTGGACCTTGAGTAAGGGAGGTCATGGTAGAGTCGACGTGTTTGAATTGTGGTGCTGGAGGATATTGAAAATACCATGGCCTGCAAAGAGGACGAACAACTCTGTCTCCGAAGTATGGCCAGAGTGCAGGCTGGCAGGGTTTCCTCCTCTATACTTTGGGCCTATTGGCGGGAGAGACCCGATGCTGGAGAAGGTTCATCACGTTTGGTAAAGTGGAGGAGCAGCAAAGAGGAGTGAGACGCTCGATGAGCTGGATTGGCACAGGGGCTCCGTCAGTGGGCTTGGGCACTGGAACAGTCGTGCAGGTAGCGCAAGACCATGCCATGTTTAGTTTTATTGCGCACAGGGTTGCTGTGAATTGGAGCCAGCTCCAAGGCACTAACAACAACACGAATATACTGTGTCATGCCTTGCACTGTAATGCACATAGTGCAGGTACTTTCTAATAGTGATTGTTCCTCTAATAATTGAGTATGCTTCTTGTTTTCTTGGTTAAAACTTACTTTCCAAAACACGTTTTGTTTGTTTTTCTGTTTTAGTACTCAATGAAACTGGAGAAAGGAGATTATACAATTCGACTACAGATTCGTCATGAGCAAATCAGTGATTTGGAACGCCTTAAAGATCTTCCATTTATTGTTTCTCATAGGTTGTCTAATACCTTGAGCTTAGATATTCATGAAAATCACAGTCTTGCACTTCTAGGAAAGAAGAAATCAAGCAATTTGACTTTACCACCCAAATATAACCAGCCTTTTTTTGTTACATCTCTACCTGATGATAAGTAAGTGATGATTTTCTTATACTTGGTGTCTATTTTATACATTGTGTTTTAAAGAAAAATGTATTCAGTCCATAAAATAACTTTAATAGAATTTATTCAGAGACACAAAAAACTAAAAAGTATTACTTTTGGATGCAGGCAGACACCAATATACGTGTATAAGGACTGATGACTGCAACCTGGGTTTTTTTCCACAGTGATAAAATGGAGTTTGTGGAACAGATTTCAATTCATTTATTTGATTGGCTAGATTTTACTTGAGGATCAGGGTGGGGAATAGGCTGTAAGTGGTTAGATATAAAAAGTTACAGTGACTGATTTTAGGAACTCATTATAAGGGTTTTCAATTCACCACTGGATATTTTCACAGCTTTATGCATAGACCTCTGGAATGTGGGAAGGTTCTTCTCAGAACCTGAGACTCATTTCTCCAGATCAGCTTGTGAATCAAAACCTTTTAAGTGGTCTGGGAAGCATCCGATAAGCCACTTCAAGGCTCCAGTTCTCTCTTACCATAAAGAAGTATTTCCCTGGCCCACTTTATACAGAGGACAGTTGAATTGGGATTCCCGTCTTCAAAGTGTATTTTCTCCACATCCTTTCTTAATCAAAGAGAAAATTTGTTCCTCCGTTTTAAGACCACTCGCAGTTAACTTATTTCAGTAACACGATCTTATTGGGGACAGGAGGTTTCCTAGGCAAACATAATTAAAATAAAGAAAAAAAACATCTAATTTAGCAAGATCTGAATTGAATTCAATCACTGTTTTGGTTAAATGATTTTTTGAATTTCTCTGTTGGCATTCCTTCTTAATCAGAAATTTTGTTGCGCATCCTCTGATCCCTTTTAAGGACTTCAATGTAGACTTAAAATAAATAGTTATTGATTGTGTGTAATACTTGGATTTACAAAGTTAGCTTCTACTCTGCTATTGGGAAATTCTTACCTCTGTGATACATTGGTCTGATGTTAATCCCAAAGAAGTAACTTGCCTTGTATAAGAAACTTCAGGCTGTTTGGCAACTGGATTTTTCATTTTTTACCATAAAATTTTTTACTATAAAATTTACAGGTGATTAGGAGATAAATTTTAGTGGTTCAAAAAAAAAAACGCAGTAACCATATTACATGGTTGAATTAAGCTCAATGTTGTTCCAAGTAAACACAGTCATTGTTTCTGTATGTGTTAGCCCCCACACAGGCATCATGCTGTGCCTCGGAGTTATGGAGCCACTAGTGGTTTCTTTGTTACAACATTTAATAGTATCAGTGATATAATGACCATAACATTAAAACATGGTACCAGAGAATAGACTTGCTCTAATCCAAGCACCTGTTCCATTAGGCAGCCATCTAAACATATCAGAAAAGGAAAACATGAGACTCGTTTGCTCAGGTAGGTAAAGCCGGGTGGCTTTCTGACCTATTCTTGTATAAACGTACTTCCTCTGAAGTATTGATGTAGTTACAAACTACTAGCTATATTACAGACTCCTTGCTAAGCCATGAAGAAGTGTAGGGCGCTACCATGGCATAGTCGCATCAGCTCTGTCTGGCATCGTACTGGAGAGGTTTCTAATCAAATTCTTTTTTTTTTAATTCGCAAATTCTAAATCAGCAAAACCCCTCACAATTGAGAATCCCAGTTATGGATTGTTTGTATAAGTTAGGCTTATTTTGGATTTTACAGATTTTTGTTTCAAGATGGAATTCTCAGTTTTTCTTGTTTTTAGTAAATTTAAGTAACTAGTACTGTATAAATTTTTTATAGAAATGTGCAATTAATGATATTCTCAAGAGTTCTTAAACTGTATTAGCCATATACTCTCCCCATCTGAACCAGATAAGGCCCAAGTACGAGGCTTGTCATTGAATGTTTTGTCACAGTTCGTTGCTGCTTCACAAGGAAGCACACCTCTCTAAGGGGCATCAATTGTTCTGGCTCGGGCTGGTTGCTTTTGAAGAAAATAGTCTGGTTAGCCTTTTCAGGCCGTCCTTGTGAGAGAAAGACACTGCTGTCAGGTAAGCGGTTGAATACGAACCTTGTACACGGGTAGTAGATTAATTCCACCTGCTGCTCTGTGGGAGAAAATTGAGGTTATCCGTGCCCGTAAAGATATATAACCTCAGAAACCTTCTATCGGGTCTTTATAGGTTAGAATTTATTGAATAGCCATGGGCTTTTTTTTTCCCCCACCGGGCAATCCACCAAATAAAAACTTTTTAGAAAGGGGCCTGTGAGTCTTTTATAGTAGGCTATCAATGTTTTATAGTGTCTGTTGCTGTTGACAAAAAGAAATGGGAAGCACACCCTCTCAATAGCTAATACTGGGAGGGGGAGATGCAAGTTAGATGGAGGGGAGCCCCTGAGGGATTGTCGTGAGGGAATGGGAAGAGTGCTGTAGCCTGAAACAGATGGCCTGTTTGGTCATGACTGCAGCGACACAGTGTGTGACAGTAAGGCAAGTGAAGGAGAATTTTCACATACAGATCAGGGTAGAAAGGGCGAACACGTATCTTGACTATTTGTCAGCCTGAGTTCGTTTGCATTCTTGTGCCAGGAGTTCATGAGGACTCTGGTGAGCAACAGTAAGGTCAGAAAGTTCAAGAGAAGGGCTTCATCACAGAAAGAAAGCACAAAAGGGAGAAACGGGGGCTTCTACCCTTAAAAATAATGCCAGTGACAAAATTATTTAAAAGGACAAACGGTGGCTCATACAACACCCATCACGATCCATACATACGCCAGTTACATGCGTACCACATTTGCACACTTGTATATGCCCCAATAAAGTTATTTATTTTTAAAAAATCAAAAGAAAGAAAAGTATAAAAGGTAAGGATTAATATAATTGCAGTGGAAACAACAGGTGTTATTTTTTAAACTGTGTTCCACCAACCACTCTACAGGAAAAAGATGAGGCTTCCATCTCCTGTAAATAGGTAGAGAGGAGTAAGGGCAGTGCTACTTTGTCCTATAGTATTGCCCTGTGGCGGTACCGACCTGATGGCAATGAACTCTCATCATAAAGGTTAATAGAATATAAAAGTAAAAGCAGTTGAAAAGAAAATATAATAGAAATTCAGACAAAAACTATTGCCTATGTATTTTAATCCAAAACAAATTGTGAAAATTTAACTGCTTCCTAGCAGTAACATTTATATAAAGATGTCTGGACTTGAAAGAGAAAAATAATGTATGAAAACAGGGATTAGAAGCCACAACTGAAGTCCAGTAATGATGAGGAAAAAACTAGAATGCTTAGAAAATAAATTCTTGATGTGTTTCTAGTCATTCACTATTTTGAAAGTTTGAGTATATCAAGCAGAACTATTTTAGAGGCAAAAGAAGCAGTATTAATTCTGAACTTCTTTGCAGAGTGCACATTTAATTAAAAGTAGCTATGTCCACTGGGAAAAAAAAATGTCATTATAGATAAGTTTGATCATTAAAGTATCCACAATGGAAAATTTATGAGTTTTTGTCACTAAAATAAGAGTTTTACAACAATTAAAGGTTTAAAAACTTTTAAGATTTACCTCCTAAAATAAGGTTTCTAAAACTAAAGCAGAAGCAAAAAAAAAAAAAAAAGGTTTGAACTGTACTGGAGGTTCCACGCGCAGCTTGGTCTAGAGATCATCAGAGAGCGGTCGGCCCGGCAGGCCTCTCTGCCTCTGCTTTGCGGTGCGTGAATTTCCGTTTCAGCCCTTCGGGAGGCTGATCCAGTCCATTTGGGAGTTGAGGCCTTCTCCATGTGGATAAATGAATCCAGGTTTAGACTCCCTGTAATTTGCAGTGTGGTAGTTAAATTAAACTAACTTCAAGGTCAGCAGTTTGAAACCACCAGCTGCTCTGTGAGAGAAGGCTTTCTACTCTTGAAAAGATCTATGGTCACAATGGCCCACCCACAGGAGGAGGTCTACCCTGCCCTCTAGGCTCCTTCGTTTTTCTGACTTTCATTGCAGAGGGTTTCGGTGTTTCTCTTGGTTTGGTAATATGCAGTAATGAGAATTTATGAAGATCACCCAGTAAAGTTCCTTCTGAAGTTCAAGGGAATCTTGTTGTTGAACTCTTCTCAGTGGACTTAGTTTCCAAGTGACAAAAGAGGAAGCAAGTTTTCTGACATGTTTATTGTAAAAAGACTCTTTAAGTAACATTTTTTATTTTAATGAATTAAAGATCAGTACTTTAATAAACTGGCTTAACTTAGAATCAGTAATAGCTGAATTATTTTACGTTTATTAGGTGTTAAAATTTCATAAGCAGTTAATTCATGAGGACCAAAAGATGTGACTCTTAAAATTCATTAATCACACACACCCAAGAAATTCATTAATCACAAAAGAAGTGTTTTTAGCCAGTTTATTCCCATTGAAAGTGTGAGTTTTGTTAATAATTCCATTAGTCTTTTTTCTTTTCCACGTGTCCTGGAGACTGGGGATAAGGAGGGCTATCATGCCTTTGGCAAAAGTGAAATGCACAATAGATAGCTCTTTATACTTTTCCAGTTCCTTGGACTTCTCTGTTACTGCAGAGGACAGCTAGCCCTTTCCTTATGAGAATGATGCTTTTCAAGTTTATTTGCAACAAATGCTTTGATTGGCTAGGCTTTATCCCAATGTGAATACTTGGAAATCATAACTAGTAAAATTGTGTAGCCTTTAATGGGTGTTGGATGGATAAAATCCACATGTCACTTGATTGGCAAAGGATACTTAGTCCTTAGCTTTTTAAAAATACCCCCAGACATTATATTTTTAATAGGTTTACTATCTTTCTTCTACCCAATTGTCCTGTCATGTGGAGGGAGGGTGGTTTCAGGGGACTATGCAAATCTTCAGAACTGGCTTAGTATTAGATCCTCTCATAAGAAAGAACTTTTGTTAAATCTCTCATCTTTGGTGGCATAGTAGGTACACGTTGGGCTATTAACTAACTGCAAGGTCCATAGTTTGAAACCACTGCTAGGGAGAAAGACAAAGACAGAATTTTCTGCTCCCATGAAGATTTGAGCCTCAGAAACCCACAGTGCCTGTTCTACTCTGTCCTGCCTGGCTGCCGAGTCGGAATCAGCTCAGTGGCAGTGAGTTTAGCTATGTGAGTTTGCTCCATTGTCCTGAGTGACAGGCAAAATCTTGTCCCTCAGAAGGATCTCTCCCAGAGTCTTTGGTTACCTGACTTCAAGCTGTTGCAGCAGGTTCTTCATCACAGATATGGCATTTGCCTTGGAAAAGTAGTTCATTAGGACGGTGTCTATATGAAGCTCTATGAAAAAGGTGTGCTAAGGATACTCATCATTTTAAAAGCAAGCAAGCTGTCTAAAGAGGTTGATAGAGTTGTTAAAATATATACATGTGGGATGTGGTTAACCTCACACTCCAGCCCCCAAAGTTATCACTGTGTTTTTTAAACAGACTAGCACTACCTATGTTTATAGATCTGGTTTATTGCCACGGTCTATCGACAACATAGCTGCTGGATCTTGGTGGTATCCACTGTATTTCCAGTCTTTAACTTCCTTTCCCAAAGCCATTGTTAATATTTACTAAAGGTTTTTTATAAGGTCCAGGAATCAAGTAAACTTTTAAAGTCACGAACCTGGTTTATCAAGACCTAACTAACATGACTTGACATCCAGAAAACAAGAGTTTGGCTGTTTTAAAGGGCAATATTCTTATTGCTTTCTTTTTATTATGATTTTGCTTAGAATTGTCACAAGAAGATTGAGATGCAGCTCGTTTAGCAGCTTGTCAATCTTAGACATATTTCCCTTCCTTCAATCCTGGATTTCTTCATAGGAAAATGAGAGTGTTGCATTCCAAGGGGCTGGAGGAAGATACAATAAGACATTTCAGAAAGTCTTGTATTATTGAAGCTGATTATTTATTCCTTCCCAATAGCCTCCTTTCTTAGAAGACTCTAGAGTCTAGATAAATGTTTAGAATGACTTATTTGGATTTTGATGGGTTCAGCTGTTAAAACTTGGCCCAAATCTGCAAAAGAGTAGCACACAAAATTTCTGCACCTGCCGTAAGGCAGTCTGGGCCAGGGGACCACCTGGTGTGAGTTGACTGGGTGATTTGAAAAGTGTGTTTATGTTTCTACTTGTCCACTTCTGGGCTGAGTTGGGTGACAGTTGTGTATTTCTATAAAGACCTAGCAAGTCCTTGAAAATAACAGAGTTCTCCATAGCTTAATTATTTTTTTAATCTTAGGATGAGATACATTAGGTATTTCTAAAAGTATTTCACCTTTTTATGAGTTTTAATTCAGTAATGACAATTCAAATTAAATAAAAGATCTTTACCCTATAGATTAACAAGGAATATTTGAGCTTAATAAAAAAGCATTCATATATTTTACCAATCCTAAAAAAATATTGAGAATGAGTTAAAATTTGCTCCTAGTTTATAATTCCCACAATTTTACAAGTTTTATTAGTGTAAGGGAGATTTTTCAAATATGGGGAATTTAAATTTGAAAAAGTAGCTTAATGAAAATCATTACGAATTTTCATATTCTTATCACATGTAACTCTCCTAGGGGGTCGAAAAACAGAAAAGTAGGTGAAAGGAGACATCAGTCAGTGTAAGACATGAAAAAATAGTAATTCTTAAAAAATAAAAATTGTCAAGGGCTCATGAGGGAGGGAGGAGAGGGTGGGAAAAAATGTGAGATGATATCAAGGGCTCAAACTGAAAGAAAATGTTTTGAAAATGAAGATGGCAATGTATGTACAAAGGTACTTGACACAATGGATGTATTGTATGGATTGTGAAAAGAACCCCCAATAGAATGGTTTTTTTTTAAAGTTTACAATTTTTTTCCATTTGACTCAAGAGAATAGTTGACTTCCCGAGGGGAAAATGCCACTGTTGATCCTCAGAGCCAGGTTAGTATGCTGATCCTACTGGAGATGAATGAAGGGGCATCATACCCAATTTTTCCTTTAGAAAAATTCCCATTTAGAATATTCTGGTTTTCTCAGTAAAAATACACTGTTCCTGGGCTGAGCCCCGGTGGCGTAAGTGGTTGAGTGCGGAACTGCAGCCCGCAGGCTTGGCGGTTCAAATCCAGCAGCGGCTGGGTAGCGCCCAGGACCACCAGAAGCAGTGATGCCCACAAAAAAAAAAAAAATACACTGTTCCACAGGCATGAAATACCTGTTGGTCTGCTCCTTTAGTAGGGGTTGCAGAGTGAAGTTTCAAGCTCTCCTGCTTGGCCTCTGTTGTTTGTTAACAGATTTGGTTTTTCTGTTCAGTAGTTTGAACTAATTTGTAAACAGTTTATAAAAGATTTTTTTTTAGAGAGGCAATTTCCCAATAGATGAGAATGTGTGACCAATTTTTAAAGCTCTGGATTCAAACAATTGACAAAAAAATAGAATTGAAGGGAATTTCAGAATCATCATTTAGATCTGAGGGTGCATAGAATCATTGTTCTAGTCAATTATGCAGACTTTTTTATCCTTGCATGTTCAATTTTGAATTTTAGTCTTATTTACTTCCTTTGAATATGCTCTCGGGATTACTATTCCTAGCGGGTCATAAATTTGTCCAGCTTTTGTTAAATTTCTGGCAGTTGTTTGGGCAGGAGTCAGTGTTTTCCCATGTTCATCCCCATCTATCACATCCAGGCTTTGTGGTCCACAATTGGGTTTTCTCTGAACCCAGTAATATGTTACTAAATTGATAAAAGGCCAAAGTGAGAATGAGCTGTGGGTTTGGGAACTATTTAACTATAACTATTAGTTCTACCTTAGTCCACGGCAGGGGTCGGCGAACTGCAGCTCATGAGGTCTGTCAGCATGAACATGCGGATCTGAAGTAACCTTGAAAACATTTGAAGGTTATTATTTCAGATCACTGTGATTTCATTTGTTTAGAAAGACATATTTAAGGCTCTTGAGTGATTTTAACATTGTTAGGGACAGGATTGGCTCTTCAGTCTGAAGAGTTTGCCGACCCCTGGTCCACGGCATAGGTTCTCTTGGGCTTTCACCCTGTTTCACAAAAAACTGACTTTCCCACCTCAATGAACAATTTTATTCTATAGCCCATAATCCAATATAGAGTATAGGTGTGGCATAGTGATTATGTGTTGAGCTACAGTCCCCAAGATCCCCAGTTTGAAACTCCCTGTGGGAGAAAGATGAGGGCTTTCTATCCCTGTAAAGAGTTAAAGCCTTGTAAACTCACTGGAGCAGTCCTCCCCTGACTAATGGGAGTCAGTCTTGACTGGACAACAGTGAGTTTGCTTTTTGGTTTGCATGTGCTGGGACAGTATCTGCCATTTTGGGAAACTGCTGTACACAGAGGGAGTGGAGGTTCTTTCTGAGATGCACTTAACACTTAGCAGCAGAACTCTCAATCTCAGAAACACAATTATAATGCAGTCACTTGATTGGTTAGATTTTGGATGCCATCACAAGTAGAATGGGTTAGAGTTGGCGAGCAGGCTTTAATTGGATGTTTATAGTTCTAATGATTGGTTGCAGGGTCTAATGGCAGGTGTTATTAGTCTTTGTTTCATAACTTTAAAGTGGGTTTTGGTAGGTATTTTCGTAGCTTTAATGTATCTCAGGAGTTGATGATGAAGATTCGTGTCAGCACCAGTGTCTCATTTCCCATAAATTACTTGATAATCAAAATCTTTGAAGTCTGGGAAGCTCCCAAAAAAGTCAACTTCAGGAGGAAGGTCGGGGGGGGGAGGGGCGCGGGGAGTCGACTTCAAGGCCTTTGTAGCAACCGTTGTTTATTTACATCTTGGTCGGGTAGAACAATTTCTCTCCCACTTTATACCAAAGATGGCTAGCTGTGTTAGGATTCCATCCTTAGAGTGTATTTCTTCACATCTTGACTTAACTAAGAGGAGAAAGTTTTCTCCCAGTTTTATTATCAGTCGGGACCAATTTCTGGAAAAGGACATCATGCTTGGGACCTACCATAGAGGGAGACCGTTTTCCAGACAGACATAATGGTTGGACAATGGAGCTGGGGCCCAATCTAAAGAACCAAGTTAGATTCTATCAAGTTTGGTAAATAAGACTTTATGAATCTTCCTTTACAACCGTACTGATTTTATGTTTCTGTTGTATTAAGCTGGCTTTTGAAATCTTACCTATGAGAATTGTTTCAGAATGGAATTGTTCTTACTTCATTATTTTTGTGAAATGTTTTCTTTTGTTTCTCCCCTCGCCTGTTCTGTGCATTTTCTCATTAGGATACCTAAAGGAGCAGGACCTGGATGCTACCTCTCAGGATCTTTAACCTTGTCAAAGACCGAGCTCGGAAAGAAAGCAGTAAGTCTTAGTTTTTTTCACGGGAATTGTCTTATTCCAAGATTTTTCACTTCTATAAAGATAGGAATTAATTTTACTTTCAAAATGGGCAAAAGATACACCTACAAAATGTGGATAGGTCTTTTTCAAAATTACTAGTAAAAATCTAGTAATGATTGGTGGTGGTGAAAAACATGTCACATTGTAAAGCCATTTAATACTCTTTTTCTCAAGTCTAAATACTGTGCCCCTGCACCTTTTTTACCTGCATGGCTAATACACTTGGTCATTATATGAAAAGCGTTTTTTTGTATGTAAATCCCTATCAAACTTAAGTACATGGCATGTTTACAATTATTTCATCTAATTTTCGCCTTCATAAATATGGGTGTGCTTGTGTAAATTAGTAGTAAAATAATTATTAGTAACTTTAAAATTATTAGTAATGAGCAATATGTCTAATAATTTCAAATCTCATTAAAATTTTAGATAACCATACAGGTTAAATATAAGAGCTCCACCAATAGCTGCAAAGTTTTTTGTTGTTGTTGAAAAGATTGCCCTGTATGCTATATTTTATAGAAATGCTATATTTTTGGTATTTACTTATTTTTTTTGTTTTTCATTACTCCTGTAATTATTTAAAATATTAACATGGTAGTGTGTCCAAAATATCAAAATGAACATACGTAATGCATCTTTTAAATTATATTTATTTCTTGCCACTGTTGACCCAAAGTTATTTATTGACTGTCGCAAAAGTTGGGAATCTGAGGCTTTTAAAAAAACATTTGCTCACTACTATTTATACTGTGCATATGTACATGCTTTTTGGGTACATCTTGAAGTAAATCAGTAGTTCCTAAACACTGGTTTAAGAAGTCCTGGAACTTTTTTTTTTTCTTCCCAGATTTCATTTCATGAGGAGCCTAGCTGTCAGTCTTATTTTTTCACCTAGAACTCTTGTAAGGGGTGTACATTCTTGTGAGGAATACAACAGGAAAATGTTGCTAAAAGTACTCTTTCAAGTAATGTAGAAACATGTTATTTCTTGACTATATTCTTCCAGAAGCAATTGTGAAATGCAGTCACTGTTTATCAGGGTAGATTTTCGTGGGAGAGTGCTATTCAGATCAGTATGATGCCTGTCTCATTACTTATTTAAACTTAATAATTTGCATTTTTTATGTTTCTGATGGTTTATAAAGTAACCAAAATCTTACTTCACCTTGGCTTTCACAGTACTTTGTTTTTTTGTTTTTTGTTTTTTTGTGGGCCTCACTGCCCTCTGGTGGTTGTGAGAGCCACCCAGTGCCGCTCCTGAGAGCCGCCGCTGGATTTGAACCGCCACGCCTGCGGGCCGCAGTCCTGCACTCAACCACTTATGCCACCAGGGCTCAGCCCCAGTACTTTAAATGATAACTTTTTTGTAACAATAAATTGGTCTGTGTGATTGTTGTGGCATCTTTTAAATCAGACTGTATAGACAGTTGGCTAAATATAATAGGTGCAAAATGCTTTGCCCTATATGTTTTAGGTTTACTGATTTTTTAATAATAAAAAGTTGAATAACAATTACCATTAGGAATGACATGTCATTTAAAAAAATTTTAAAGTGGCCATGTTGCTTTCTTTAAAAGCATGCCATGTAGATCATAGATTTGACCCTTCTTAGTACTGTGACACATACAGGTGGAACGAAGCTTAGACAGAGGTGGTGTCTCCATCCTGTGTAGCTGTGCATGTTTTCTTACAGAATGTCATTCTAACTCCCAGGGGCAGTCTGCAGCAAAACGACAAGGAAAATTTAAAAAGGTACTGATTGTCAGTTTTTAAAAAGCTGTGTTAAAGCCTTATTTTCTTATTAGTTAAACTTTCTGTCACTATTATAAGGATTTTTTTAAAGAAGCAAAACTTCCCCTTAGTTTTCTTTCTTTAAATTCGACAATTTAGTGCACTCTAGCTACCCATGCAATCTATGTTGACACACTGCTTTTCTCATTTTGTCTTCCTTTCACCATAAACTCTGAAAGAACCCTTGCATGTATATAGGAAAAAAAATTAATATTATTCATTATTTAGTGAAAAGACGATACCAAATGCTAATAGTTGTTTTACATATCTTAAATTCGATAGAAAGGTGAATGTGACTATTTAGCAATGCAGACCGAAACACTTCATTTTTGTAAAGGCAAAACATTCAGAAATTAAATGATTTAATATATAGTATGCCAACTTTCTGAAGTGAGCTATAGTCCCCACTCTGGCCGCTTTTATTTCTGGAAAACCATAGGCCACAGCCAGTAGTGCATATAATAGCATGAATGAGGGCTGCTGGATAAATATAACACATATACTAAAAAATATGAACATTTGCAAAACTAGAACTTATAGCTATAGTCTCTGAGATGCCCAGATTATCACTGTCAAGTCAAGCAAAAAGAATAAGTATTTTGATGAACACTGTGATGAAGAGCAGCATTGTAATTGCCTGAATTCAAGCAATAATGATAATAAGAATAAAAGAATTACTGTTTCATGATGAAATATAACTTTATTTCTCTTTACTCATAGTGGTGTGAAACTCCGAATCATTTTTAAAATAGGTAAATTTAGCTTTATTTAGTGTCCCCTTAATTGTCCATAGCACTAAATCATGATATTGTGTTAACATTAAATAGTTTTCAAAAGCTTTCCATATGAAGAAATACCTACTTCTTTCTAAACCAGTATTTCTCAGCGGAATGTCTTAAACCATTTGTGAACCATGTAACTCCATATAATAGAACATACTGCAATTAAAAACAAAATAAAATACATCAAAAAATGTCAGTCCATCAGACTGTATATAGTGCATGTATTTGGTGAACATCGTTTGAAAGCCACTGCAATGTAAAAGGTATTCAAGGAAAAGGCTCATATCACTTCAACCATTGCCCTTTTTTTCTTTTTATATCTCCTGGTTGACATTTTATTTGTTTGGAGGGGATTTCTTTGGATTATATTATATTGGTGCAGACAATTAACATGCAGCAGCTAACTAAAAGGTTAGAGCTTCTTGTCTTACCAGAGACTCCTGAGAAGGAAAACGTGGTGACTTGCTTTCCATGACATCCGCCATTGGGATGCTGTGGGTCAGTTCTACGCTGACTTCCATGGGGTCATCATGAGTCGCAACCAACTTGACATCAAGTGGTGTACTTTATAAGAGAGGAAAGTATCAAATGACTAGAGAAGCTAATATTATTTAGTTAAGACACTTTGTTTAAGACCTTAGCAGCTAGGGTTTACGTCTCATTTCCTGCATCAGTATAAAGCTCTTATTTAAAATTAAGATAATCATCCTAACTTTATAAACACACTGCAAAGCAAAACAATGTGTGTTTATATATATGGGGTGCTTCAAAAAAGTTGAAGAAAATTCTGTTTTTTTAAAAGTCCATTTTCCCCTCTTGTATATAATTAAACATTTTATATACACACACAGTCATGCATCACTTAACAGCCACAGCATGAGCTATGAAATATAACATGTGATTTGGATGTGGTGAGAGACTTCTCATATTGTAGTCTGGTTCGACTCTGTCTTTCAGGACCTCACACAAGCTCTGTTGGCTCCAGTAGTGATTGCCTAATGCTGAGACGAATTTGCTTGTGTTTGGTCATCAATCTGCATCACTGGCAATTTTTTTCATATCTACTATAGAATTCTCCCATTTTCACTAGCCTTGTAGTTTTCAGTGCTAATTCTTTTAGCAGGCTGTATGATGTTGTCTGTGTTTTTTGAGCATCATTGTGGTTGTCAGGTGAGACATGACTGAATTCTCAGCAGCAGCGTTCACTGATTTTCCACTTTCATGTTGTATAATCACATTTTGTTTCACTTCCAAATTAATACTTCTCCTTTGCCTGTTGCCGCTGCTATCACACTAGGACTAGTTTTGCTGCATGTGGAAGCTATAATGCACTTCACAGTTAATACTTTTGAAAGAAAATCGAAGGTATTGCTGAACCCTCTAGAGATGTACAATACACAAAATTGGATGCTGCTGTCCATAAGTCAAAGCATGCACTGTCATATGGTAAACTGCTTACATAGTGTAGCACAGGATAAATATAAGCCAGTAGCATAGGTATTTATTATGACTTAGAAGACATATGTATTACAAGGTGAAATACAAGGCTAAGTAAGAAAGTAATGCTAAAAAAAAAAAAAGAAAGAAAATAATGCTATGAAATCATTGGAAGCTTTTCTAAATAAAAATGTCAAAATGTGAAGGCAATTGTTTCTCAGCCTATCACCCATCTGGGAAGATGGTACTCTGAAGATGGCGTCCTACTCTCTAACCCTTCACTGAAGAAGAATTCCTGACTCTTCCCCTTGATAGCACTTCAAAACAGCACTTTGAGCATCCTCTAGCAACTTATAAAACTGTTTCCTTTGAATTGGGAGGATCAGCAAGTTATCTGAAAAGACAAGATCAGCCTGGTAGGGTGTGTAGACCAAGGTTTCCCAACAAAACTCTCTTAGGACTGCCCTTGCTACCCTTGAAGAATGAGCTGGAGCATGGTCGTGATGGGAAAATACATAATGCATGTTTCCTGCCCCTTTTTTTCTCACTGATATAGTTTTCCGTTTTTGTAAAAATTCATAGTAAACCTAATGATGATCCTGAATCTTTCCAGATAGTTTATCAAGATTACCTCTCGGGTCCCCAAAAGTGGTCACCATAACCTGAATTGACCTACCTGCAAATCCCATTGGAAGTTCATATTTTGATTGCATCTTTTCTTGTTAAGTGCTCTAACAAGACTAAGACAAGTTTAAGCATGTTTTAAATAGCTCACGCATACAAGACTAAGTTCCTACTGGCAAAACTTCCATGTACTGTAAAATTATGAGCTTTGCAGTACAACACTTTATCTATGAAACATAAGATGTTTGGCTTGCAGAAAGCTCATGTGTTCATTTTATCCTGTTCACTGATGGGGTTTCTATTATAACCAGATGAGACCAGAATGTGTGAATATTAAGTAGTTGATAATGCAAGAAGGGATGTTATGCGATGCATGCCTATGTACCTTCCATCTCTTCTCTATTAAGTTAGGTAGGTAGATGTAGAAACAAGGGGCTTCTCAGAGCTTATGGCAAAAATTAAGTAAAACATCATGGACTTCATGTGAGCTCTCTGAAGCCTTCTGGTAAGAGAAGCCCAGTGTCACAGTCATTAAACACTCGGTTGTGAGTTGCGAGTCTGCAGCTTGAATCCTACCGCAGTTCTTTAGGAAGAACTAACTGTCTCCATGAGGATCGAACCCTGGAAATCATCACGTGGTCCCACCCTGTCTTACAGAGTGCCATATGCACAAGAGGACTTCAGAAAACTCATTGACAAGTTCCATTATTTTTTAATTCAGTTTTTCTCAATTAGCTTTTTGAAATGCCCCTCTTACTCATAGGCATACACATTCAAATTATTGGTTAAAGAAAATACCAATGAGTGTTTTACATAAAATACAAATTTATTCTCTGGGTTGGGTTCCAGTAATATTTAATTTCAAATTCAAAATCACCTTTTTTAAGTTCACTGAAATATGAAAGAATAACAGTATAAGTAGGCAATGTGGTTTTAATATTTTAGTTATTTTAGAACTATTAAAAATTACAAATTGAGAGGGCTGAGCCCCGGTGGTGTAGTGGTTGTGCGCGGGACTGCAGCCCACTGGGACGGAGGTTCAATTCCAGCAGTGGAGCTGGGCCTCCCTACTCTCCCACCACCGGAGAGCAGTGATGCCCCCCACCCCCCGCAAAAAAAAAAATTACAAATTTATTTTGTAATCTTTTAAGAACTAGGGAAACAAAATTTGAACCAAATTTTAAATGAAGAATTGTGTTTCCCAAAGAATAGTTAGTTACTGGTTAGATGGGTAGGTTTGAATTTGAATAATACTGTTGAATTTGGACGTTGTTAAAAGGCTTTGTAAAGAGCTTGAATAACACCTATCTATATTTTTAATCTTACTGTTGTCTTATTATAGAGAACTCTTCTCTTCTGAAGATTTCTTTTGATTGTCATTAAGATATAATTAGGATTTTTCTCATTTTCTTGGTTATCACCATTTCTTTCAAGTTAGCTCTATGCTAAGATCTTAAGTGAATTGTAAGAATACATTTTGACAAAAGAACAAAAGGCTTTGATAAAGAAATGAAAAATAAGTATATATTTCATTTAAATGATAATTTTTAATTTTGATATAAATACTCTTGTTCTGAAATATTTGTCAAACTAGCGTTTATGATTGTAAATTTGCAATATTTGTTATGTGAAATGCTGATTACAAAGACTAGGTTTTTTTTCCCTTAAGCCCTTTTTATAATAAACTTTTCTCATGTTTTATGCTTTTAGGGGTAACTTTGTTTGCTATGATATATTATTTCCTATTTTGTATAAGTCTGTATTGGATAATATTTTTATTATAATAGATTTCTTATTTTAAATTGAGTGAATCCCATTTTTCTCTCTTCCGTCCTAATGCAATAATAGCAAATGCCTTAACTCTAAATGTCAGAGGAGGAATTGTCTTATACTTTTTGTAGTGCTGTACCTTCATCCTAACAGCGTGAGGAGATGTGGGAAATGAAAGAATCCACATTCCTCCTCCAAGCAATTTCATTCACATTCACATACAAAGATTCACAAAGAACCATGATTCCAAATAAAGAGTAGGAATAAGTCAAATCTATCAATAGAGAATAAATATGTTGGAAGCCATGTATACCTTTCGTTCATAAATATGTTCTGTATTCTTTTCAGATGGCACTAAAGCAGTCTGTTTCCACAGAACTTGGTAGTACATTTTCAACTCAGATTTAGCACACACCTTAACTTGACTTTGCCCAGGCAGTACCCACCCAGACAATGAACCTTAAGTAAGATAAGACTGAATGACAGGTCTGATAAAAGCTTGCCCGGACAAAAGACCTTTGCTTAATTCTTTCCTTTACATTAAGCCTTTGTTTACAAACTCTTTCTTGTTGATCTTAGTGGGACAAAGTGTACCTGGTAGCTAGAAGTGGACTTGAATGTGCACTAAGTGGTTTTATGTGCTTTTGTTAGCAAGGAAAGTAGTAATAATTTGTTGTTAGAATGTTACTAGAATTCTAGCTATAGCTATTTCCTATTTTAATTAGGTTATTTTAAAGCTCACATCAGTTGTGAAAATGATATAGATGGATATATTTATATAGGGTTGATACATATAAACATATTCGGGTGAATGAGGGACTTGGAATCCTATTTTTTATTTGGCTTCTCTAAAGTTATTGTTTTCTAACAAATAGGGGAATTGGGAGAGGATGGAGAAAAGGGAAGTTTTGGGTAAGGCATAAGCACATTTCCCAATAATAGGGATTGTTCCAATTTTAGAAGTTGTTAATTAAAATGAATGTAAAATTTTAATTCTGTAGCATTTTAAATAGAAACCTGGAGAATAGACTTCGAGGATTGACTTAATAAATAGTAAATCTAGGGCTGAGCCCCGGTGGCATAGTGGTTGAGTGCAGGACTGCAGCCCATTGACTTGGCAGTTCAAATCCAGCAGCAGCTCTCCGGGAGCAAGGTTGGGTAGCTCCCACAACCATCAGAGGGCAGTGATGCCCAAAAAATAAAAATAAAAAAAATAAATAGTAAATCTAAGGACATCTAGTTCGTTGTGCCAGAAATAGATCCAGCATATTTTGAATTCACCTGTTTTGCTAACATGTTACTTCATTTCCCAGATTGCATTGCTTTTCATAAGCAAGAACAGAATAAGATGCATGTGACTGCACCTTATTTCTCATTTCTCTCCAGAACAAAATTATCAAGAAGCTGTCTGTTTTTGTCCACATTGCATTCTTCCTTCAGCTCTTTCTTAACTGGTGTGTTCTCTACTGTTCCACTGAGAGTGTTCTTTTCCAGAGAACCGCCTTCACTACACTACCCAGTAGTACAGCGACCTGTCCTCATTTGGTGCCCCCTCTCAGTAACAGTGGCGGTTAATGACTCTACTTACTGGTGCTTTTTCATCAGGAGTTGAGTGATTCCGCATTCATTGTTTTCTCTCTTTCTCACTGGGAGAACTTCCATTTATGTGAATGTTTGGACCCAGTCTCAGACTTAATCTTTTCTCCAACTGCTCTCGACCTAATCCTGTTTATCCTTACGCTAGCTGCAGACGTTATTGCTTCTTCCAAGGCAGCTCAAATATATTCCTTTCCACCCTTTGCTGCTGCCAATTCTTTAGTCCATGTAGTGTTGGGGCCTCTGGGTTCGCTTCTTAACTTGTTCTCAGTACCTCTGTTCTTGCCCTCTTCCTTCAATTTCCCTTTTGGTGTTCAGAGTTATTAAAAAAGCAAGATTTTAACATGCACAGTATCTAGAGTCATTAAAAATAATAATTCTGTTGCTGTCCTACATAAAAACCAGCTCTACTAGACTTTTTGAATAAAATCTATGTTCTTTACCGTACACTATCAAGTCCCACTTACTATGACTTCTGCCTACTTGCTCAATTTTGACCACTATGTTTGTCCTGTAACAAGCTCAGATTATGTTACACTGTCAAACTAATATCTAGGCTGAACACGAGTCTTCCTTGTATTCAGGTCTCAGGTAATACCACTTCATTGACTTTTCATTAGTGCTTTCTATTATCTTCCCTACCTTACCTCTTAAAGAGCCCTAGAGGGGCAGCGGTTAAACCCTGGGCTGCTTACTGTAAGTTTGATAGTGTGAATCCACCCATCAGACAGAAGATAGGGCAATCTGCTTCCACGAAGATTACAGCCTAGGATTCCAGGGAACATTTCTGCTCTGTCACATGGTGTCACTGTATGAACCAGAATTGACTCAAGAGAGCACAGTGCCACCTTCACTCTCTGTCTCAATCACTTTGTTGCTATTTTGTTTTCTTCATATTGCTTGTCACTGCCTGAAATTTATTTATTTATTAGATGGCTGTTGCTTACCTTCTCTGACTAGAACGTGTGTCCGTTGATAGGGAAGAAGAATCTTAACTATTTGTTCTTCCAATCTGTTAGAACTTTATAGAGGGTCAAGAAATTGTGTTGAAGCAATTATTCTTTAAATTTGCTTAGCAAGGATTTTTTTTTAATGTTTTAAACCTTTTTTCTTCTCTTCACTGTATAAAATGTGAGTGAAGTGTTCCGGACTAATTTCTTCCCCTTCCTGAATATAAAGTCTATTCTCATTATAAGTTCAAAATCAATATACTCAAGGCACTTTTAGTCACAGACATAGGTGTGAGGGGACTTAAAAAACCATGGGAAAATGGAATTAAAAGATAATGAAAAATTTTTCACCAACTTTTGGAAGCTCTCTCATATGTTATGTATAAAAGGCAAAAAATCTGAGTTGCCAAATGTTCTAGGATGGTTTAATATGCAATCCTTTAGTGTTTGTAGGGACAGCTACAATGAATAAAATAACTGACTAGACTTTTGTCATCAGTTTGTCAAGGAATACTAAGAATACCAATTATACTCAAATGGAAAAAAAAGAAAGTCTTCTCAGCACCTTCAATGTAAAGAAGATATTTAAAGCATTCATGCTTTCAAGTTTGGGAGAAAAAGTGCTTTGTTAATAAATTGGCATTTTTCATGGATTGTTGCCTTCAAAATCTAGAATAAAATACTAGACAATTCCAGTGTACTTTATTTTACTTGATGTTCACCCTGAAAAATTAATGTAAAGCTAAGCATTGGTCATCTAAGAATATCTTTCCACGTTTATAGGATATAATCCCTGTTCATTATTACCTAATACCTCCACCAACAAAGACTAAAAATGGCAGTAAAGACAAAGAAAAAGATTCAGAAAAAGAAAAAGATTTAAAAGAAGAATTTACTGAAGCATTAAGAGATCTCAAAATTCAATGGATGACAAAGTAAGTTTTTAATACATTTTAATGCTCCAAATATTTACTTTCTCCCATTTATAAGTAATTCTATATAAGTAATTCTATAAGTAAAACATATATGCATAGGCTATATTTAAAAGTGTTAATAGTAGATGTTAGAATTATTGGTACTTTTATGTATTTTTGAAAGTGATCTTTATTGTCTTGCTTGTTCTAATTGCTCTTGGCTGATAAGTTTATTGAAAAAAAATCATTTTTGGGCTTCCCTCCAAAGACAATCCCTGTTCTCTATATGATTGTTGTATGAAGGCCCAGTGTACACAAGTAAGCACACATACCCACATAACCCAAAAGGTTAGTGGTTTGAAACCACCCACAGGAACTAAAGAAAACAAACCTTGTGCAGTTTGCTTCCAAAATGTTACAGCCATTAGAAACCATGTAAAACCGTTCTCCTTTGTACACGTGGCGTCACCGTAACTCAAGGGCCAGCTCGGTGGCAACTAAAAACAAAAACATAAGAGAAGCTTCAAAAAGTTTCTGGAAAAGGAAACTTAAAAGATAACTGGGATTTTTCCATTAATTTTTGAAACCTCCATGCACCTATGCATACTCACCTATGTGAGTAACTTTGTGACCTAATTTTCTAATTTGGTTTGGTATTACCTATAGATTCAATACAAAGGAATGAAAGAAAGTTTGGGGGAAAACAATTTAAAGATACTTAG
The DNA here is from genome assembly GCA_004026705.1 of Nesogale talazaci. Taxonomy (NCBI): domain Eukaryota; kingdom Metazoa; phylum Chordata; class Mammalia; order Afrosoricida; family Tenrecidae; genus Nesogale; species Nesogale talazaci. The sequence continues at coordinate 31,589 of PVJH01002527.1, read as the reverse complement.
AAGACCCCTTCTATAATCTGAACGCTTTGTCATATATTTTTTATAGCTTTGTCATACTGCTCAGAAAATTTTCATATATACCTTTTCCCCCATCTCTCCTTACCTTCCCCCTACCCTCGTGGTCATATATACTTCTAATGTTTCCAAATGCTTTTAATCACATAGCACCTTAAAAGTAGAATTATTAAATCACAAATATTTATTGTTAAGCCATCTTAGTAAATTTTGCCAAACTGTCTTCTGGCGTGGGTATAACAATGTGTATGCTCTCTGGTAATAAATGAGGACGTCTAGGGTCTTTCCTGTCCCTTAGAGTATGCCACAGTTCAAAGTAAGACCTGCTGATAGAGTATGTAGGAACAAACAAAAACTGCAGCAGTGCTGTTTTACAATGTATTGCTTTATTATTAAGATTGAACTTTTACAATGTTGTCTTGTTGATTCTGTTGCTTCTTTGGTGAAAACAATGGAGGGAGACCTGGCTGCACAGCAGGTTATGCACCTTGCCTCTTACCATACGATGAGGGGTGCAAAACCACCAACCTTGCTTGAGGAGAGAGATGAGACTTCCTGTTGGCTTGAAGATCTACAGCCTCAGAAACCCATTGGGCAGTTCCTGTCTGCCTATAATGTAAAAGAAGTTGCCTCAGCTCTTGTTGTCACTAGATCTTCCCAGAGGGCATTACTTGCTTCTCAGCTTACCATATATCCCCATGTATAAACCAAGTTTTTCAGGCACATTTTTAGTGCATTTTTTGTGATAAAATTAGGTGCCTCTACTGATATTCAGGACGGCTTATACTCAGGAATATGCAATGATTTTTTTGCCTAGCAGAAATGTCTTTGCATTGTTCGATTTATTACTTTTACCATATTTCTTTGGCTTCTCTTTTTTTCATTAGTTGACCATTTATGAATCCTTGAAGTTACTAGGTCTTACTAGGGACAGAATCAAGATAGCATTTAGCATAATGTGAAAATATTCCACATAAATGAATCATTACACTATCAGTTCATTGCCACATACCCACTTAAAACTAGCTTGTATATCTCCATCAGAAGTCAAGTGTTGATGTCAATATTTGAGTGATTAAGTAATGGCATAAACTCTTAGCATCACAGTGGCTCTTTATTAAAAAAAACAAAAAGCAAAAAAAAAAACAGTGTAAATTCTTCAAAAGTGACATTACACAGATCAGCATAAGGCATTACAACCAGAGGAGCCCCTTAACTCATCTCCAGTAAAAATGATGAAAATCATTAGAAAACAAAACTAATTTTTAGTCTTCTGGAAATAGTCATTACAGCACAGAGCAAAAGAAACATCTATTAAAAAAAAAAATACACAAAATTCTCCTAGAAAATTTCTTGGGTAGTATTTGAACCAAGACCCCTTTCCACTCCTCTCAGATGAACAGGACAGAACCTTCACTCCAGTTTGTTAAACCAAGAACACAGGTGTCCCTTTCCCCTGTGTCTTAGGCACAGGCCTTTCTTCAAAAGAGGAGCAGGGCATGAGCGTTGCTTATCTTGCCCTTAGCTGTCCATTGTTGAGAGTAACTTTTGGTCAGTGTCATGAAGAAGTGAGGACCACCTTTTACTCAACCCTCCTCCTGTGACAGAAACACTACGTTAGAAAGGGGACTGCTAAAAATACTGGACACCCTGATGCCCTTGGCTCAGTTAAAAAAGCAGGGGTTTCCTCAAAGGAGTTATAAGGCAAGAAGCTCCTATCAGCCTCTTGTCTCACTCCCAACTTGCGATCCCTGGCCTAGATTTCTTGACTGAGAAGAGAGGTTATAAAATAGAAAACTTCTCTTATCTCCCAAAGGAACTTACTTAATTTGCAATAGAGAGTAGACAGGTTTCTGTGTGAGAGTTCACTAAAGAAGATTTTGATGGAAGACAACCAGGAAGCGATTTCTCCATTTCAGGAGCACGCACGCTAAAACCTCCTGGCCATCTTGTGTACAAGAGAGAACAGAGGAGAGGGACCAGGAGGGGAGAGCATTCCTTGAGGTGAGAACAAACGTCAAGTGTGGACTTCAAGAAACCCTTCCTTCTTAGGAGTCTGAGTTTGCAGACTAGTGTACCAAGAAAAGCTAGCCAATTCATTGTTGGAAGCAACTAGACTATCTTCTTAGGAATATGGTTGCAAAAATAAACATAATATAGCAACACATAAAAACGATTATTCACTATGGCCAAGTATCTTTTACTCAAGCATACAGTGTAATTCGCTGAACTTAAGAAAAATCAATTATTTTAAAAGAGATCATTGTTGCATGCCCTCCAGTAGGTTCTGACCCTTAGTAACCCATGGTACATGAAAACAAACGCGTGCCGGTCTTGTGCTGTCCTCCTAGTTGTTATGTGTCGGCCCACTGCTGAAGCCAGTGTGTCAGTCCTTGTCAAGGGCCTAGCTCCTTAGTGCTCTGCTTGTATTTTATCGACGATGAGCAACCCAACAAAATTTTAAAATACTTTTTCAATTGCTGATCATTTCAGTAGTGACAGAAACAGCATTTGAAAAAATCCACTACCTGATCCCAATTCTACCTTACAAATTCAGCTAGATCAGGGGATGTACCCTAGAGCCGGAAACAGGAGTAATTCAATGCAGATGATCCTTTCAAGACCAGGACTGAGAGTGGTGATGCCAGAAGGGTGGAGGGAAGGTGGAGTAGAAAGAGGGACCCAATTGTAGGGCTCTACATATGATCTCTCTGGGGTACGGACAACGGGGAAGTGGGTAAAGGGACACATTGGGCAGTGTACAATGACAAAATAATGACAATTTATACATTGTTAAGGGTTCATGGGGAGGGGGAGAGGGGAAATATCGGGGCCTAAGTAGATGAAGGATGTTTCAAAAATGATGATGGCAACAAGTGTGCAAATGTGGTCTGCATACAATTGACGTATGTATTGGTCATAAGAGGAGTTGTATGAGCCCCCAATAAAATTATTTATATTAAAAAAAAAGCATTACTCTGACATGATAAAAAGTACTCAACAAACTAAGAATAAAGAGTTTACTTCCTTGACTTAACCAAAATATCTCCACAAACAGACTCACAGCCAACATCATACTTAATGGTGAAAAGCTATGCTTTACCCTGAATATCAGGAACAATATGAAGATATCCACTCCCTCCACTTAATGTTCAACACTGTTTGGACACCTGATTTGTTATTGCCATGTACTATCAACATATCCCAGTCACTTCGTATGACAGAACAAACTGCTGATCTCTATATGAACAGATCCCCAAGAAAGGACTACTGTGTTGATTGAAATTGCCAACTTTTGGCTTAGCAGGTTACCAGGAAGAAGGATAGCCCTTTACCATCTGGTCATAGTGTGAAGAGCCTATTAGGTACAATTTGTAAGAAAAGGAAATAAGAATTTTTTTGTGTCTTATTTTAATAATGCCATTGGCCTTTTCTTTCTGATTGTCTTTGCTTTGTTTTATTGTTTCTGTTGTTTCCCAATTTATAAAACACAGAAGAGTGAACAAATAGACATCATAAGTGATGTAATAGCTCATCAGGAAATAGATGGGGGGAAGCTGAAGGGAATTGGGGAGCAAGAGGTGCTGGGTAGGATACGCTAGAACGGATTTTGCTGATGTGTGTACAACTCTTTAAAAAGAAGCTACTTAGCGGTGGAAGTGTATGATATATGAATCTTGTATCAATAAAACTATTGGAAAAGTAAATAAAAGTCCTCAGTAGAACATATATTCTCATAGGGGTTTGGAGAATATTATTGCCTTCCTGGCAGATTCACTTCATCACCATCAACTTAAAAATCTGGAAAAAAAAAAAAAAGAGGTGGAAAGAAGAAACATCACTATTGCAAAGGAAGAAATAAAAATGTTCACAGATGACACAAATGATCTTATATACAGAAAATTTTGAGGAATCCACAAAATATTAACGAATACAGTTCAACAAAGCTGAAGCATACAAAGAGAACAAAATCGGAGTCTCTGTCTCTGATTTCAGAATGTGATAAAAAGTTGCAGTAGTTGAGACCATGTGGTCACTGTCACAGGAACAGATAACATTCATGGACGCAGTAGGACTGACAGCTCAGACGCGAGCTCACATGCATAATCAGTTGGTTGGCAACAAGAGTGCCAATGCCAAGACCACCTCAAGGGGAAGCATCATGATCTAGCAGATGGCACCGGACACTTGGGTAACAAATGAAAAAGAACGGAGTGGGACCCTAACCTCACACGATTTAAAATGTACTTCAAGATGGTGGAAAGACCTAAATTAGTGTCTAAGTACTGAAGTAATAAAACTGGAAGACTGTCACAGGGGTGGAAATTTCATGACCTCAAAATTTCACGGAGAATGTTTGACTTGTGATGCTCAAAGTCAAGAAATAAAAGTAAAAAATTTAGACTGCCCATCAGAATTTAAAAGGGTTTGTGATTCAAAGAATACCTTGAAAATGAAAAGATAACCCCCCAAAAAGAGGCAAACATTTGTAAATGATGTATTGGATAAGATTTCTTTCCAGAATATCTTAGAAGAAAAAAATTGAACAAAATAGCTAATATAAATATTTCTAAGGAACATATATAGATGGTAACTAAGCATATAAAGTTTTAACATTTTTAGTCATCAGGAATATACAAATGTAAAACATGATGTTATACCAATTCACACAAAAGATGCAAAGAAATGAGTACTCTCGTATTTGCTCAAGCAAACATAAAAAGGATGGTGCAGCTACTGTGGAAAGCAGCATGTCAGTTTCTCAGATGACAAAACAGTGTTTTATAGTTGTTACAATATGACTCACTAATTTTAGATAGGTACTGCAGAAAAATAGAAATGTTCATATGAAAACTTGTCAGCCTTACAGAAAGAGCTGCCTCATGGAATTTGCAAGGCTATCGGTTTTTACAGTTGCAGACTGTCACATATTTCTTTTGTGGAGTAGCTTGTGGGTTCCAACCACCAAGTTTTGGCTAGTGCTTAAATATTGTCCTGCCAGGGCTCCTCATGGATGTTTCTAACTACTATTAGTAATAACCAAAAAGTAGAAACAATCCATATGTCCACCAGCTATCTGATGAGTAAACAAAATGTGGCCTACTCATTCATTCAATGAAATATAATTTCCCTTAAAATGAATAAGATACCAATAACATTTTATAACATAGATAAATTTGGAAAACATGCAAAATTAAAGAAACCAGTCACACAAGACCATGTATTGTTGACCTCATTCATCTGAAATGTCCAGAATATGAAAATCTATAAAGTAATAGTAGTGGTTCCCTAGGTGTAGGAGAGATTGGAAGGTAGGATGTTGATAGCTAAAAGACATGGGACTTTCTCTTAACTTGGTGGAGATGTTCTAAAATTGGCTGTGTGTGATGATGATTGTACATATCTGCAACTGTGCTAAGAACCCTGGATTGGATTACATGCTTCAAATGAGTACATTGTACTATGAAAATTTAGTTTATGGCATATTTTTAAAGATGCAGGATTCAATGAAGTTTGATGCAAATGATGTTTTAAACTGGAAAAAAATATCAAGCTATACCAAATGAAATGACATTATTCAAAAAATCAAATAAGAAAATTGAAAGTGATTGGCACAATAGGTGTTTTAGAAAATAATTTATAGAAATTTCATGAAATCTCTTGTATTTCTCTGCAAAAACTCAGTAAATGAAAGTATTTGACTATAAAGTGAAAATGTCTTGCTTTTATCTAATTTGGAGGAGTAGGGAAATTCATTGCATTTGATTACCATATATACTCAAGTATAAGCTGACCCGATTATCAAACGAGGCAGTCTTCTCACAAAAATTGCATTTAAAATGTGCTGAAAAACTCGGCTTATATATGAGTATATGTGAAATCCTATATATTAAAGGTATTGTGCAGCTAGAGATCATTTAATTTTTTCTATATAAGTTAAACAAGTTTCATAAAACTTTCACTCTCATTGTTAAAATAAACCTTATGTTTTTTGTAATTCACTACAAACTCTGGGATATATTTTCAGTGAATTTGCCACCAGTGACTTGTCGATGGTGTCATGTATTCTTCAGTGAGATTTTAATTTAAATGACTTTGTCTTAAACGTAGTTGTCTTCAATTGACATCATTTTCTTGGAGTGTGTCTGTTTAAAGACTGCGAATTTTTTAGATGGGTTGAAATGTTCTTGAAATAGATACTAGACATTTGTGGAGATTTTAATCTTGCTGACATTTGTTAGTGTCTTTTACCTTTTTTTTTTTTTTTTGCCTGCATCATAGTGTCTTTTACTTAAAAATTCTTTTTAGCTGGGATGTAGGAAAATTTGATTTTTATCTGACCATTTCATTGACTTCCTCATTTAAATAATTTTTGTTAAATTTTTTGTTTTATTTTAAAGTAGACATTACTTGTATATAGGAATGAGATTACTTATAATAATGCTATTAATTGTACTTACATTTCAGATTGATACCTTATTTTATTGACTAGAACTTCCAAACAATACAGAATGATGTTAGTTAATTTTTTTTCTCTTTTTTAAGATAAAACATTTCTTTCTTATATACACAGGCTGGATTCTAGTGACATTTATAATGAATTGAAAGAAACATATCCTAATTATCTTCCTTTGTATGTGGCACGACTTCATCAGTTGGATGCTGAAAAGGTTGGTGTTGCTCAGACTCCATATATGGTTTCAATTAAGCAGTGTTCATTAAGCTCCTTGTAAGGGCCTGGCCACTCCTGTGAGTTTAATTGAAAATTCTTGCTCACATATTTGGGCAATGGAAGGTAGTAATACTTAGATAATCTAAAAACTGCTTTTATAATACTAACCTGAAGAACAACCTTAGCCTAACAAAATGCTAGCCATAGAAATCACTCAAAGTTTAGAATGAATCCAAACCTCAAATTCATTGTTGTCTAGCCATTTCTGACTCTTAACAACTCTGTCACATATGGTAGAATTGTCCTTGTGAGTTTACCTGGTCTGTAACTCTCTATGGTGAGTAGAATGCCTCTTTTCCCCCTGGAATAGCCAGTGGTTTCGAACTGTTGACCTCATGGTTGATTAACAGCCCAATATGTAACCATTACACTAGTAAGGCACCTTTAGAATGAATACAGGAGGCTTAAAGGAGACTTTTTTTTAAACAGATTTTAACATGAGACTTGTACAGATTTTAACACAAGACAGACAAATTACCGGGAGGAAAATCATCATTTGTTTGATAAACTTTATTATGTTTTTGTTTACCATCACAATTTATTTTTAATATTTTGTTTCTTCAACAGTTGTATTTTGTATTTCTGGTTTTGTGTGGTGTGGGCTTGCAGTAGCATAACTGATCATATTTCTAAAATCCTAAGATAGAAAAATTGAAAAATTACTTTGCAATTTCATGAGCACTGTATGTCACTTAGCTCTCTGATACTTGTAGCACCAACAGGAAGTGTAGGATATGCTTTTATAGATCTGAAGTTCTCTTCAGATGCTGACAACCAAAGGGAGGCGTAGACCACTTAGCTACAAATATTTTCTACCCACACTTTTAGTTGCAGCTTTTATTGTTGAGATACCAAAAATAAATGTTCTGGTATACTGATTGCTAAATCAATATATTCTTTTTTCTTTTTTTTTCTCCTTCAGGAAAGATTGAAAAGACTTAATGAAATTGTTGAAGCTGCAAATGCTGTTATTTCCCATATAGATCAGACAGCCCTAGCAATTTATATTGCAATGAAGACCGACCCCAGACCCGATGCAGCTACTATAAAAAAGTACCTAACCAGTAAATACTCTTTCTTGCATCTCATTTCTTAGTTACTGTTTTGAAAGTTGGATTTGATGTATCTGGTATATCTTTAGTATCAAAATGAGTATTTGGATGCACACTACCTTGGAAATATTTAATTTTTTTCCCAGTTCTTTAAAATTGAGTGAATGAAAAGTATTTCCTTTTCCATTTGATTATTTCAAGAGGTGATGGAGTACAAGTAACTGTGATAAATCAGTCTAGTCTTATGAAAATTTAGGTGAACATGGTTCAAGGGGAGAAAATCTAATACAATCTGTAGTATTCACTTTTAAACTGTTAATTGAGTAATATAAAAACCTCATGTGGCTTGTAGTACCTGACACAGTAACAGGCTGTTCAGTGTTTTGCAGGGAGGGTTTACAGCATATCTCTTGGAAAACTTGATACGGATCGGAGAGATTGATCTAGGCTTCTAAGTGATTGATGGGACTTCTTGTTTTTTTCCAAGCCATTTTATCAGAAGTTAATCCAGACACCAAACCCTCCCATAGTTCAATCGTATCAAGCAGTGTTGTACAATTGCTAGCAAGATTAACATGAAAACATTTTCTTGGGCTGAGCCCTGGTGGTATAAGTGGTTGAGTGCGGGACTGTGGCCCGCAAACTTGGCGGTTCAAATCCAGCAGCAGCTCTCAGGAGCAGCACTGGGTAGCGCCCATGACCACCAGAGGCAGTGATGCCTCTCCCCCCCCGCCCCAAAAAAAATAAAAATCCTTGGACAAAAAAAAAAAAAAAAAAACATTTTCTTCCTTCTTGAACAAAATGATATCAATCCCCCATCCTTTCACCTCCCTGGTTTTATTCCCCAGGAACGCTCATTCTAGTTGTCTTGAAAAATGCACCCACCCTGGTTTCATATACCAAAAGTGATTTAAAAACACATAAAGTCAAGAAGACTACCGGGCTGAGCCCCGGTGGCGTAATGGTTGTGCATGGGACTGCGGCCCACTGGTATGGAGGTTCGATTCCAGCTCCACGGAGCAAAGGCTGGGCCTCCTACTCCCACCACCTGAGGGCAGTGATGCCCAAAAAAAACAAAACAAAAAAAATCAAGAAGACTTCCAACCATGCCAAAAAATTCCAGGTAAACCCAAAATTGGAAAAAAGAAGAAAAACCACACACGCACAAAATACTAAAAACCAGATCAACTCCAAAGTGTATCAGGAGACCAAGTGACAAAGTTTTAACTGTTCGCATCAGATTTATCTTTTTAATCTGCTATAGTCATCTCCCCAATACTCTGTGGGATAACTAGGTGGTTCCTATCCCTCGATTATGGTCAGAGGGAAGTCATTGGGGATTTATACCCTGCGTAGATCTTACAGGTATATTTGGGCTGCCACTGTCATCCATAGCTTTCTGTGCACCAGAATCTCACCATTTAAATGCTGATACCACTCCCGCTTTGGGTTTGGATTAAATAATTTATAATCCTTGGATCACAGATGTTGTACTTCTTCCTTGTGAGCATAATTGATGTCTCACTTAGATGGCTGCTTGCTTGGAAACAAGCCTTTAAAATCCCAGACATTCTTCTGTCTGATCACTGGGATACATTTCGTCACTATACTTTGCTATAGCATCCCTATCTGTTGTGTTTCCTTCATAATGGCAAATTTCAAGTAAGACCATGTCGCGAGAACTAAGTATTATTCATTGAAGCTAGGATTAAGTGCAAGCTCAAAATACGTTTCTGAAACTATAGTGTTTGTTTTCTTTTTCTACTTCTGGTTCACCTTATAGACATCCTTGTTAATTAACGGTAGAGAAACTTACTGTTCATCCCCCTGGAGCATAAGGACCTTCTGTTTATAGTGCCATTGATTAGCCTGTGGTGCTAATTTTTGAACACTATTAAGAAGGGACATTGAACAAATGCGGGCTAGGTTATATTTCAGTACCTCAATTATTCACTCATACAGAATAAATCCTTACTTGACTTGACATTATTTGCACAAACAATGGGAGTTGGTGGTCAGGCACACCAACTTGCCAGGTAGTACTTATCTTAATAGAGCAAGTAAGGCACTGGAGTTGTGTTAGTCTTCTGCCTATACTCTTAGTATAGTTGTTGTCTGCTTATTCACACACCATGTAGTTTCAATCTTAAGTCCTCCGGTACAGGTGTGTGTGAAGTAAAGCCTAGTTCACCTAATGAAGTTTCCACATCACATCATCACTCTAATATGGCATTTGGGGTGTATGCTGTGAAGATCTAGGACTCATGTCCCAGTGTTCTGGGACACATGACTTGGGTCCCCAGGGGATGTGCAGATACTGACCAATTTGGTCTATTAAGAACATAGTACTGGGCACATTCCCCCTTAGGGTCTTTAAAAGTGTTCTTAGTCATTTCCCCCCACTAGGAAGTTGGTCCTACTCCTGTATCTACTGACAGACATCCCCATGTCTTCTGGACGTGTCTGCTCTCTTTCTCCCCTCCTGACTTGACTTTCCCATCAGTAACCCTCCTCACTCCAGTGGGAATGTCTGCCAATGCAGGAGGACCTCCTCACACCTTGGCATGCCAGCCACGAAGTGGTCCATCCTCCCCTCCACTTCCCTTGAAAATCTGATCACAGCTGACATGAGGACCCCTCCCCCAAAGAGACCTTCACATATACAAGTAGAGACGGTGGTACTTGGTTCATGGGCACCAATCAGGCACTCTTCTGAGCTCCCTGCACACCCTGACCTTCCTTAGATTGGATGGCCTGAAAGCCTGAAGCTGTTCCCATTCTGCTGCTCATCCATCCAGTATTTGTCCATTTGTCATTGACTAACTGCATTCGGCATCATGGTTTCCAGATCCTTCCAAGTAATTAGGTGTTTCATGGTTTCATCACTGATTTTTAGAGGTGTAGTATTCCATTTTGTGCATATTTCAATATTTTTTTTCAATCCATTCTTCTGATGGGAATTTGGTTAGCTTCCTACTTCGTGCTATTGTGAACTGTAACTGCAATAAATATACAAGAACATACGTCTGTTTGTGATCTGTCTCTATTTCTTGAGATATATGTCTAGCCATCATATTGCTGCGTCCTATGGTAATTATATTGCCAGTTGTTTTAAGAATTGCCATATCACTTTCCATAGTGGTAGTACATTTGTGTATAAGACTCAATCTCTCCACACCTTCTCCAGTGTGTGTTTTTTGAAATCGGCCAACAGTTGTGGGTATTAGATGGTAGTTCATGGTTGTTTTAATTAGCATTTTCCATATGGCTAGTGAACGAGAACATTTCCACATACTTGTTAGTCTTTGGGTGTCATCCTTTATAAATAGCTTATTCCGGTCCTTTGTCCACATTTTAAGAAGATTTTTTTCTCCCTTTTTACCTTGTTATGGGCTTGCAGGATTCTGCAGATTTTGGTAATTAGTTCTTTGTCTATTTTGTCATTGCTAATTATCTTCCCATTCTGTGGGCTATCATTTTACTTTTTGATCAAATATTTTGGTGCGTCCAGGTGCTTTATTATTAATAGACCCTGTTGATTTATTTTGTTTTTCACTCTGTATTCTTATATCTAGGAGCCTGTGTGTTCCCTGCACTGGGGCCTTTAGATTTGTCCAATTTTCTTGTTGATGATTCTGTTAACTTTGGTTTTTACATTAGGTCTCTGACCCACCTTGAGTTTGTTTTTGTGCATTGGTGAGGTATGGGCCCTGTTTCTTTTTTCTACAAATGGATATCCAGTTTTTCCAGCACCGTTTAGTCAAGAAGGCGCCCTCTTCCTAGTTAATATTTATTGGGTCTTTGTTAAAAAGCAGTTGTCTATAGGCAAATCCTTTTATTTCTTTTTTTTTTTTGGAGGGGGTGCGTGGGGGAGTCCAATTCCATTGGTCTGTATGTCTGTCATTATACCAGTCCTAGGTTGTTCTAACAGTTGTGGCTGTGTAGTCGGTTTGGGGGTGAGGTAGTACAAGACCAGCTATTGTATTCTTCTCTTTGAGAAGTTATTTGCTTGTCTTGGGTTTCTTCCCTCTCCGTTATGAAGTGGGTAATTAGTTTTTCCATTTCTCTAAGGAATGATTTCGGGATTTGGATTGGGATTGCAGGGACTTTGCAGATTTCCCTAGGTGGTAATGATATTGTCATCGTACTGTGTCTACATGTGCGTGAACATGGTCTAGGCCTCCATTGTGTGGGGTTTGTCATTTCCAGGTTTCCTTCTTGCTTGCAGGTTGATTTACAAATATTACTTTAGACATTTTCAACTCTGAATCATAATTCTGGCACTTGGTCACTTTTAGCCATCTATAAACTTTTAGTCTCATCTCATAGCTCTCCCAAGATCAGTTTTCCTTTCTCGGCTCTTAAATTACTAGGAGTAGTAAACCTGAGTTGACCAGAGTGCCTGAAGATACTCACATTTTCCTTAATGATTCCATCAGTTTCAGTCAGATTATATTTTTCTACTATAGAACATTTGTACCCTAAAGAATTAAAAATCATGGCATTACATTATTTTTGCCAATAAAATCTTACAAATTTTACAAACATAATTTTCAAGTGAATAGAATTTATTCGGAAAATAACAAAACTGTTATTTTTGTGTTGTATTTACCTCAGAAACAATCTCAAAACATTATCTTTTGTTTTTGTTAATAATAATACTTCAGCTGATCCCCGGTGGCCTAAGTGGGTGAGTATGGGACTGCGGCCCACGGGCTTGGCGCTTCAAATCCAGCAGCGGCTCTCAGGAGCAGCGCTGGGTAGCTCCCACGACCACCACAGGGCAGTGATGCCCCCCCCCCCCCAAAAAAAATAGCAATACTTCCTAAATTTATTTAAAAAACCATTGGAGGCATTTAAAATACCAGGCAACTTGTGAAATCACTTTTTATCCCATTATATGCCACAAATAAATTATCCTAAATATACACAAATGCTTCTTAGTCATGTGTTCTCCTGTACAAGCAGCAGACACAGGGCTACTCTGCTTGTGGGAGCAGTTGATGTAGTACTTTCCATCAGCTAGGTTAAAGGACTTGCCTTGGTTGGCAGTGCTAGGGAAGGTGAGAGCCAGGATTCAAACCAGGATCTATTCACAATTGTGCTTTAGCATTTCTTAGCACATGACCCTTTCCAATCTTGCCCTCTTTTCTTTTTCTTTTTTTGTAAGTGTCAGTCCCAAATCCATTCCTATAACTATGGTCTATATGTGTCTTTGACTTATCCATTCTAGACGTGTCTTTGGTTTATCAATTACCCCTATTGATTATATCATTAATCTAGGCAGTGGTATGACATTTAAAACACTGCCAAGAAAAGGAAATTTTATAAGTATAGGCTGGCTACAAACCACAATGCATGAATTGGTGGTTTGTACTGATTAAATTTTTAAAGTTACTAGATGATATAGTTACACAAACAATAAGGGTTAGTGATAGGACAAAACTCTTGAACAACAAAAAGTTTTTTTTAATTTGAAAAAAGCAAAAAACTCTTGAACAAATGCAGAACCATTTTTTTTCCTCACAAAAAAAGGAAGAGCCTCAATTCCCCTTTGCCTCTGTACCTATCCTTACTACCTCAGAGGAAAAGAACATGACGACTTCCAACATTGGCCTTTCTATCTACATACTGGATCCTCTCTTTTCCCGTTTTCTTCCTAACTCCCCTCTGTTAGCTTGACTTTTTTTACTTCCATCTCCCTTCAAGCATCTTCCCCTTGGCCTATTAGTTGCTGTTGGTAACCTTAACCTGCAGGTATTCATATCAAGTGGCCTCCAGTTTATTGCAACAGCAGTGTACCCTGCAGTTTTACTTTCTGAATAGTAATCAGTGTATGTTACTACAAAAGATGTCTGTCCTTGCTCATAATAAGCTGCCTCTCCCAGATGCTGCTAACCTGATTGCCAACTTTGACCTCCCTGAAGCATCTGACATTAGCTATCTTCTGTGCTTTTACAGTGTTCGTAATTTCTTACTTTTTGTAAGAATAATATAATTTTCTCAAATGGTATATTAAGTTGCATTTTGGGATACATATGGACATTTTGATTCACATTAAGGGTCATTTTTTTCAATTTTATATTTATATTTTTTTCTAAAATTAGCCAGACATACAGTGTTAACTACATGTTCAGTCTTAAATTGGCCCCCCCCCCATTTTTTTCTAACTACTTTTATCTCAATGCATTTGTCAGTGTCTACTGTTTTATTTTTCATTGTGTACTCTTTGGAAATACAGAGCACTGTGAATCCAATGGTTAGCAAAGATAATAGTAAAATAGAGGGCTAGCTACTGAAAAGTATATAACTGCAGACTTCAAGTATACTAAACTAAAATTAGAGTGGAGTCACAAAACATTGCAAAAATGTTAACAGTGAAGCTAGTTTAAACTTTTGAGAACTTTGGATCACCTTGTTCATCCTTGGAAATAAGATGTTCTCCTCAAGTCTTTACTTTGGCCAAATTGAAATGGACTTTGATTAGATTAGGGTTGAACAGAGGATCAATTCCAAACTTGATAAATTATATTGCAGTAAAAGCAAGATGTTCTCAGGAAAGATTTGCAGTTTATTTTAAGTGCTATTGATTGGCATGTAAAATCAGACCTAATGAAGATATAATAGCTATTTTATAATCGTACAAATGATAATTGGCTGAGCCCTGGTGGCATAGTGATTGTGTTCAGGACTGTAGCCCACAGGGTTGACAGCTCAAATCCAGCAGCAGCTCTCCAGGAGCAAGGCTGGGCCTCCTACTCCCACCATAGCAGTGATGCCACAAGAACAAAAAATGAAAACAAAAATAATATTTGCTTTTTCTAAATGATCTAATAATTTTTAGTTCATGTTTATGGCCAATTAAGAGTTATCTGATTCAAGCTATGATTTTACCCTGATAGATAGGTAACTAAGTTCAATTTAAAAGTTATACAGTGGAGAAACTTTACATATAAAATATCACAGAAAGATTTTCAAGTGAATAAAACACTCTTTATACTTAGAAGATTTGTGCTTTAATGAATAAGATAGAATTACAAGATAATATTTTGGTTAAGAAATAGAAAAAGCGGGATCGTGGCCCAGAACGTGGCTCGAAAGCTGCGGTCAGTCCTCCCCCGACGCCCGGCCCCTCGGGGCTGCAGGATAAAGAGGGCGCCCTGGGAGCCCGCAGCCCGCAGCGCTCTCCACTGCCCAGCCCCCCCAGCAGCCACCCGAGCGAGGGAGCGCGCCGCTTGCCCGATGGAGATGGAGCGCAGCCCGAAGGAGCGCACGCAGCCACACAGCATGCCCCAGGATTTGTCAGAGGCCCTGAAAGAGGCCACCAACGAGGTGCACACCCAGGCCGAGAATGTCGATTTCATGAAGAACTTTGAGAAGGGCCAGGTGACCCAAGAAGGCTTTAAGTTGGTGATGGCCTCCTTGTACCACGTCCACGTGGAGGAGGAAATTGAGCGCAACAAGGAGAACCCCGCCTACTCGCCCCTTACTTCCCGGAAGAGCTGCACCGCACAGCCGCCCTGGAGCAGGACATGACTTTCTGGTACGGGCCCGAATGGTGGCAGACCATCCCCTACACGGCAGCCACACGGCGCTACATGCGGCGGCTGCACACGGTGGGCCGTACGGAGCCCGAGCTGCTGGTGGCCCACGCCTACACCCGCTACCTCGGCGACCTGTCCGGGGATCAGGTCCTCAAGGAGATCGCCCAGAAAGCCCTGGACCTGCCCAGCTCCGGTGAGGGCCTGGCCTTCGTCACCTTCCCCCACATCGCCAACGCCAGCAAGTTCAAGCAACTCTACCGTGCCAGCATGAACTCGCTGGACATGAGCCCCGAGGTCAAACACAAGGTCGTCGAGGAGGCCAAGACCGCCTTCCTGCTCAATATTCAGCTGTTCGAGGAGCTGCAGCAGCTGCTCACCCTGGACACTGCCGACCAGCGCCCCTCCATTCCACCAGGGCTTCGGAGGCAGGCAGGCCACAGGGTGCCAGAGACCACCCGCACTGAGGCTCCCCGAGGCAAGGCTGCGCTGAGCCTGCACCCCCCGTCTCCAGTCATGCGCTGGGTCCTGGCCCTCGGCTTCCTCCTGATGGCCACGGTGGCTGTGGGGCTGTACGCCAAATAAAGGCAGGCGTGCTGACTCCCGGGCCATGAACTCTGTCCAGCCAAGGGGAAACCCGACTGGCTTCTCCATTGTGGGCATGCCCCGGCCCTCACCCTAGGGTCTCCTTCTCTGCGAAAGAGGAAGGCAACCCCGGGCGTTTCTCTCATCCCCAAGCACCTCCAGCCCGGAGACTGCATCCTTTTGAGCGGGCGGGGAGCCCTTCCTACCCCCGTTACTGCAGCAGAGCCGATGGGGGAGCCTCGTCCTGATCCTCCAAGCCCCAGGGCACAGGCTTCCCTCCTGGCCAGGACATGACCACTGCCCAGTGTGCCATGGTGATTTTTTACATAACCCTTCCAAGATATGTTGTGTCTCATGTCTTTCTGTCTTATTTCTATTGGAACCACTGTTTGTATCTGACTCCGCCTCCACTGCGGTGTTGTGCTGTGTTCTGTTGTTCCACAGCCCGGGAGCCAGGAGGCCGACTGGAGGGGCTCCCCCTCATGGGCGTCTACTTTGTATGTGCAACAATAAAGGACACTGATTCAAAAATAGAAAAAGCATCTCAAATTGTAGAATTCTTTAGGAAGGAATACTGTGCAGAGAAAGCTTCCCAGATAAATTAGTTATTTAATCTGATCTGGTTAGTACTAAGAAGAGATTAGAAAAAGAATATTCAAGTTATTCTGAATTTAGATTAATTGGATTAAAGGGTGCAAAGATGGAACCAGATTTGACTAATCATTTGATCTAGAGCTTGTGAACGTGGGTCATCTATGCCATCCCACCTTGCCATCTTCTGCACTGTGCTGCTAAAGCCAATTAGCCAGCACTGGCACCAAGAATGAAATTGGACTTTCCTGTCTTGTTCTGTTGCACTCATAGAGTTGTTATAAGCATCAAGGAAGTGCTACTGAAAAGACATTTTGAATGATAAAAGCCTCCCTCTTTTATAGAGCAGAGGTGCCGCCTCAACTCTCCAACATTGTCTCCTTTACAGAGGCCGATGCCTTTGTCCCGTGGAGCATCCAATGGGTTTGCACAGCGACCTTCCAGTTAGTAACTGAGTGCTTCAGCCACTTCTCCCTCACTGAGAAGCTGCTATGCTGATGTCCCCTATCCATGAAAATCCAAAGGGCTCTTGGTTGAACTAAGATAACTAAGAGATTATACTTGTAATCTCCACAGGGAATTAAAGTTACTTCCTTAAAGGTTTATAACTCTTCACTGAAAACGCCTATGCATCTTTTATGCCTAATTCCATTTGTGTTGCAAAAGTATTACGGTTTGTAACAACCTCTTTGGTGAAATCTGCAAATATGCAGGATAACTTTTTGTCAATACTCAGGTGGCGTTCTGGCGTGGCTCACGGTTACCTTTTTAGGTGCGTGTTCAAATACACTTTGAACCTCTGGGAATATTCCACACTTGCTTGAGAAACATTTCATTTAGCAGCACTTTTCAAGATGCTTAACCTCCAAGTGACTAATGTAAGCCTCTTAAATTACAGTAGACTAGCTGATAAGCACCAGTCATCTTGCCACCATCCCGCACCCTCCCCCACCACCCCCCACGCGCATGCTTATATACACACGTTTTTAAATTGTCGTACTTGCTAGTTACTGTTTTATTTTCACAGTCAGTCTAAACAGTTTTCATTTGTTGGTGCAGTTCACTGTAGGTCCTTCAGCATCATTCTTAGAGTTACTTCATCCAATGTGTAAGTGTTATGTTGTCATTTTCTTAGCACTCTGAAGTCCTCCCTGCTTTCATGCTTCCTTGACATGAACTGCACAAATCCTTCAACGAAGCAAAACATTATAGGGATTGAAATTGTCCTTGTTACATAGAGTTCAACAGCTCTTTATTGTCTGTTTGGTGCCAGGCATTGTTCTATGCGCTTGGAATATGTCAGCAGAACAGTGCGGACCATGGAGCAAGGCAGTTTACCATGTGGTTAAACAGGCTGTCAGAGGCCAGACTGCTAAGCTTAGGATTCTGGAACTGCGTCTTATTAACTGTGGGACCTTAAACAAATTGCTTGATCATTGTGCCTTAATTTTCTTGCTTATAAAATGGAGATTGTAATTTCATCTTACAAATGGAATTATTTTATGTATAATTAGACTAGTATTTTAAAGTCCTTAGTACATCAGTTGCTGGCACAATCACAGTAGCATGGTGTTTGCTGTTTATACATGAGAACTCCTGACTAGGAAGCATCTATCTGTATTTGTGCATGTACGTAGATGAATACTTAGTCATTCTTCTTTAGAAGGATTCTAAAAACTTGCTCTCAAGATGATCAGGAGCTAAGCAACTGATACAACTTATAATTGATAATAGATGTTATCGAATAAGGTCCAACCCAAACCAACCTGTGACAGCAGAGTCAAATGCTGCCCAGTCCTGCACCGTCTCCACAGTGATTGCTGTTTGAGCCCATTGTTTTAGCCGCACAAGCAACTGAGTTAACACAGTTTAGAACCCACCAGTCTTTCAACTCTTTTGCTTATGGCATTCTATTTCTTTTTTTTTTTTTTGTGGGGGGGCATCACTGCTCTCAGTGGTGGGAGTAGGAGGCCCAGCCCCACTGCTGGAATTGAACCTCCGTCCCAGTGGGCTGCAGTCCCGCGCACAACCACTACACCACCGGGGCTCAACCCCGGCATTCTATTTCTACCAGGTACCATATACCTTAATTTTATCATACCACAAACTTGAAAAAAACCCATTATATATATATATATATATATATATATATATATATACACACATATATAATTTAGTTGCTTACTTGATGTCTCTGAATATAAGGAATTTTACTGTATGTGTAGTACAAATGCATGTACATGTATACACAATATTCGGCATTTTAAATCGTAGGCAAAAGTTGCATGATGAAGATGGTGCTCCAGAGATGTAATACTAACGTGTGTTGTGCCTTGGTTTGCTCTCCAGTGATATGGACAAACAAAAGTCTACTCTTGTTGATGCCCTCTGTCGAAAAGGCTGTGCTCTGGCCGACCACCTCCTTCAGTCACAATCTCAAGACGGAGCCATTTCATGCGATGCAGAAGGAAAAGAGGAAGAAGGAGAGTGTACTCTGGATTCTCTTACGGAAACTTTTTGGGAAACTACAAAATGGACTGATCTTTTTGACAATAAGGTAACTTTCTAGAACTTTCTTGCTTCTCATTTTCTCATTCTTCTCCAAAACTTCTTCTCTCATGTGCCCCATTGCCTGCTTCACTGTTTCAGTTACTGGCCAGGTGGGCAAAGAACAGAAGTCCTCGAGGAATTGTTTCTAAGCCCCCCTGCATCTCTTTATGGTCTCATTCGTTTGGGGAAAATATTTTGTTTTTTACATATTATTTAGTCTTATTATTACTGACACTTCACTATCAGTAATCGTCATCTTGGTTTGTAATTAATCAGGCTTTAGACCCACTTTACAAAAGTTTTTTTGTTTTTTGGGCATCACTGCCCTCCGGTGATGGAAGGAGGAGGCCCAGCCTTTGCTCCTGTGGAGCCACTGCTGGAATTGAACCTCCATCCCAGTGGGCCACAGTCCCGCGCACAACCACTACACCACCGGGGCTCAGCCTATAAAAGTAGCATTAAAATATTTTCTTTTAAAACTTTTTATAGGAAACATTTTAGAACCCTGTTAGCACTGTATTTTAATGCTTATGATAGAGATTACGTAATATACCAGATATTTTTTAAACAAGTTTTCTCATGGATCTACAGAGAATAAAGTCAGAAATCAATGAATTCTATGAAATCAGATGAACTAAGTCAATACTATCAAGTACCAACAATTATTTTTTTTAGTTAGCTAATATTTGTTTTCAGAATTGAATATGGTAATATGCAGACACAAATTCTGGAAGTAGGAACAACATTTTTCTTAGGTGTTGCACGTTTTTTTCATACACACACATATATGCATATACATATATCATCACTACGTAGAAGTTATAACTGTAGAACTAAAATCATGCCCTGCAAGTTTGAATCCTATCTATACCACATCTAGCTATGTGACCTTAGGTGAGGTACTAAAATGCCCCTTTTATATTTATTGAACAAGGATCATGATACTGCCTACCATAACCTGCTCTGAATATGTGTTAAGTACATGCACAATCTTGAACAATATTTGCTATCATTCTTAAGTGACAATTATGTATTAGGTGTCTTAACAATACTGTGGGAACATATGCACAGATAAGAATTTAGATCCTTCACAAAAAAAAAAAAAAAAAAAGAATTTAGATCCTTCCTAGAAGGAATTACTTCTTACTAAATTTATAGCAATAGTTGTTGAATATTTGCTTAGTTCTAAAATACAGATAATATGACAGGGTCTTGTCTTTCAGGACATTTTCCACATTCTAAAGCCACATTGATAAATAGCTTTTATAAATAGTTTTCCTAGATAGCAGTTAAAGATACAAAACTGATGCACAGAAAAGTTTTGAAAGTATGACTACATGTTTTATAATTCAATCATTATTTCTCAGTTTTTATCATTTTCACTTTCATAAATTACGGTTCTTTATTTTTTATACTTGTAGTTGGCATTTTTCATTCACTTCCATTAGCTCCACTTCTCCTTCACATGAACTAGTATTTTAGTATGGATTTCAATAGCTAGAGACATAACATAAAATTAGTCTTTGTTCCTTGGATTATCTTGGTCTTTTGAAAACATTAATTTCTTTTCAAGTTGTTAAAATTTAACTTAATGAACATTCTTTTTGAAAGCTTACACTTCTATCAAGGACATTTTCATTATTCAAGTTGCATGCCTTAAAAAGTAAATATTTTGTAGTTAAGCTTTATCTTATTTTACATTTTAGGTGTTGACATTTGCGTACAAGCATGCTCTAGTAAATAAAATGTATGGGAGAGGTCTTAAATTTGCAACTAAACTTGTGGAAGAAAAACCTACAAAAGAAAACTGGAAAAATTGTATTCAAGTAAGTTATATTTAAACTGTTATTAAATGTCATAACATTAGAAAAACATAGGTAAAAAGCCTTAGAGTAGGGTCTAATGGAACTGATTTTTCTAGGCTTACTAGAGAGGAACTGGGTAGTAAAAAGTAGCCAAAGGTGAGATATTATATTCTACGAAAAGATATCTTGAAAGAAATGCTTGGTGATCTTCATGCCAACTTCACCTTGCTTAAAATCCTTTGGGCCCTTATTTTTCTCTGATAATTGGGTTCACAGTGATAAGTATCAAGTCTGGGTTGGTTGGTTTGTCTTTGTATTTTAATTGTTATCTATACTTAAGGTAATGTGAACTATAACATTCAAGCAAAACATGAAATCAATAATATATATTTGAAATTGCACAACACTAGTTCCTATCCAGAAAAACTATATGTCGTCTCACTTGGTTTTAGGAACTTTACAAG
Source organism: Nesogale talazaci (assembly GCA_004026705.1). NCBI lineage: Eukaryota > Metazoa > Chordata > Mammalia > Afrosoricida > Tenrecidae > Nesogale > Nesogale talazaci. The sequence continues at coordinate 10,253 of PVJH01002527.1, read as the reverse complement.
TGTCTTCCATATAAGCAAAAATTACAAAGACAGTTCTCCCACAAGACAATTTCTTTTAAATACCTGTTGACTGAATTCCAAAATGGTTGGACTTCTAGGATTTATATTTGATTTTATTCTAAATGGGAAATTACTGAGTCATCCTGTTAATTACTTTGCTGTTTATCATTGCGTTCATAAAAATTCTGTAGTTGAGCTGTTTGCACAATTGTGAAGTATGAACATTTTTCAGACGCTTCCAAATTTCTTTTAGCCTTGCCTGAATCTGTCTACACACATCACTTATGCGCCCAGAGTCTAGGGAGGGGGGAGTGTCAGTGCTACCTCCTTGGCCCAGATTCTAGTCTTCGACGATGGTCCCTCAGAGAAAAGACTGAATGATAGGTAGGGATCCGGGGAATTTGACAGTGAGAGTATGCTATCAATTAGTTTTACTCCTGGAAACCTTTTTTATCTTTATTAGTCAGTCCAAATGGTTAGACATTTTAAAGCAACTCTACCTGAACTTCTCATTATTAGTATGTCTACTATCATTTTTATCATATGTAATCTGTAACTCCGTATGCAGTTGTAGCTGTGAAGCTGAGGACCTACCAAGATAATATTGCCTCCCCTCAATTGTATATCCTTACTGTTCTCTCTCTCTCTCTCTCTCTCTCACACACACACACACACACACACACACACACACACACACACACTCCTCTCAATTCTGACTCATTAACCACCTTTTGGAAGGAACTGTCTCAGTGAGTGTCTGAGACAACCTCGTCATTGGGAGTAGAAAAGCCTTCGTTCTCCTAAAGAGAGGCTGCTGATTTCCTTTTGCACTGCTGGTCCTGCAGCCCGGCTTTAACCACCAGGGCTCCTGTTCTTAACGAGTTTGCCTTAAAAATGTGAATCTGTAGCTCATTTAGGATGAAATAGAGATTCTGCTCACTGTGCCCTGTCCTCTGATGGTACATCTCTTTTCCTACTTCATCTTATTGGCTGCTGCATGGGCAGCCACCTTTCTGTTTTGCTCAAACAGACACACCCTTTCCACCTTAGGATGTTGGCACCAACTGAATTTTCACATAATTGTTTTCTTTGTGACATTAAGATTCAATGTAAAAGTCACCGCAGAAATCCCTTTCTTGCTCATCTAACTTGACTGACTTACTGGTCAATCTGAATTGCATTAAATTTTATTTATTATTTGTCTTTTCTGAATGAAACATGCAGTTCCTGAAGGTAGCAAGTGGGTTTTTTCTGGACTTTCTCCGTGACTTAAGCAAGGTTTGATTTGCATGGGTCTTTGGCCAGCACTTTCTACTCCCCTCTGGAGCTCCCGCCTCATAAGCTCAGAGTTGCTGCCCAACCTTGGCCTGCAGACAGGGTCGCTGCGAGTTGGCGTCAACTCAGTGACACTGAGTTAAGTTCTTGGTTTTTTCATATGGAAAAATGAACTAAATTAGGTTGCCAGGCAGGAAGCAAGTAAGTACAAAGGGGGAGAGGAAGGTAGGCTAGTAGAAGGAAGGAGAGAAAGTGTTTTCGAAGAATAAGGGGAGAATATGTTGTCAGAAAGCAGATTGGCAAAAGGAAAGTTGTTGGTAGGAAGAAAGGTTCAAAAGTCAAACTCAATGCTACCAAGTCAGTTAGCAGGCAGGAGAACTGGATGAGAGAAAGGAAGGCTGATGGATAGTTGGTTGATAGGAAGAAAGGTTGTATGTTATCAGACAAAACTGAAGGGGTTGCCATCTGGTTCATTCTGACCTTGGTGACGCAATAGGACCGAGTAGAACTGCCCGTTGAAGTTTGGAAGCCTTTCAGTCTTTACAAGAAGCAGTAGCAGTTAACCACTATATCACCAGGACTCTTTTAGTATTATATAGTAAGAGTTTACTCTATATAATTATCATGGAAAATCTACTTCTTGTTTTAAGAATCTTTATTTCTGTTTTGTTTTAGCTGATGAAGTTACTTGGATGGACCCATTGTGCATCTTTCACTGAAAACTGGCTCCCCATCATGTATCCTCCAGATTACTGCATATTCTAAAATGCGACCCAAGACTAAATTTTAAAAAGAGAGTTTTATAGTGAATGGGTATCCAAAACGATTGTGGCATTTTTAGTCTAATGCATGTTTTCATTCACTATCAAATACTGATTATTAAATGACGTGTATGTATCAGAGATTCCCCTGGCGTGTGGCTTAATACATGTAACTCTAGACGTTTGACCTCATGGTGTTTCTTAATGCCTCACATTGCTGGCAACAGGTCGGGACCTGACCGCCAGCACCAAGAACTTCAGTTGGGTTGCAGATTATTACATGCATGAAAGATTTTGAGCAGTGATTGCAAACCCATAAATCTTTTTATTTCATAAATGAACAGGGTTTTAACATGATTAATTTTAATTTTTTCCAGTTCTCTGAAGGCCTTAAAAAAGCTACGTTAAGTTAGCTAAAATTATTTGTTGAACTAAAAAGTAAGAATCTCATTTCCTGCCCTTCCCCCTTTACTACCATCTCCTGTGCTCCCCCACCCGCCTTTGGGCAAACATTCATTTAAGAGGGTGTGGAAAAAAAAACATCAAAAATGCTTGGCAATTTGCTGGAGCAAAACTGATACTGTAAGTTTCAATTTAGAGTTACCTTAGGCAAATCATTTTCTCACACTATTGAAAGATGCATAGCATCAAAAGGAACTGTTAATACATGTATAAGTGCCAGACAGCTAAATCTTTATCAGGTATTATAAAGGTACACATATGGTATGTTATTAAAGTTGAAATAATGTAAACCACATCAATAAATGTGCAAAACCAAGATCGCAGTACACCATATATGCACTCTGATACCTTAATTTTTTAAATAAATAATAAAATAAATATTGAAGCTTCTTAAGTTGTTTTTAATTTTTCATAAAACTTATGGTTAGGACAAATATAATAAATCCATAGGGGGAAATTTTGAACCCATGGGTAACTTATTTTACAGTGTTTCTTACGGATTTGGAATTATTTGGATGTATTTCAAATTCTTACTGTGCTATTAATAATTGTGTATTTCAACTTTTTATTCTTTTTATCTTTGCAGCTATTTCTCCTGATTTTATCAGCCTTTCTCCATAAAATAAACAAACTAAAGTAGAGTGCTCAAAAGTCTATATTCACTTATAGCAAAATGGTTTGTATGTGTGTGCGTATGTGTGCACATGTTTTTGTTTGATTTACACTCCTAATTTCTGCCATCATTCTTAGTGGTTTTTGAGGTAATTGACCTCATCATATCGTGCAAACATTAGAATCTTCCCGAGTGGGTAATGAAGTATGTATATTAAAATACTTAGCACACTATCCTACTATTCTGGATCATTGGATATAAAGTCCATCTCTGAATGCCCAGGTGCACATTCATAGGCGCATATATATATATATATATATATATATATATATAGTCACACACGTATATAAAAGCTTTCACATATATAGGTTACCAAATATAAAAGTTTAGTCTGGTAAAGGGATTGAGAGGCTCAGGAGTGGATGGATTCTGAAGGTCAGGCTTCTGATTCAGTTGATTAATAAATTATAGAGCTTATTTCAGAAATCCAGTTTTATAACTCTTGGCATTTCTAGTGTACAGCACCAAGAGCAGAGACTGACCAACAAGGGTAAGGATCGCTGCCCTTTTTTGTAGTTTCATTCACAATATGGTCACATTCACTCTTTACATATTGTCATGCTAGCTGTAATTTTAATTATTTCTGAATGTGCTGAGATTGTTTTATGGCCTAACACATGGTCTCAGGAAGAAAATTCCATATGAATTTGAGAAGGTGTATTCTTGTTGGTGAAGTGTCCTGAAGTGTTAGTTCGAATTTAGTATATCCCAAAACAAAATGCTGTCCAGTCATGAGAGGAGCTAGAGAAAAAAAGGCGGCCACTTCCACGGGTACTCGGATAAGAATATGCTCAAACTTAGGAGCAGACAACCATGAAGAGAGAGGAGTAGCATCTGATGAAAGTTGAAAGAGAATAAGACAACCCACGAATCTCCAAGCCTGCCAAACTATCAAAAAATAGGGAGGTAAGGATTTTCCCGGACAAGGAAAAACTCAGAATGCATGTATAGAAACCCAGCACTACAAAAAGTTTTTTCTAATTCACTTGAAACAAAACCAACATTTATTGAGCACAAATAGGAGACCACCACATAGCGCAGCTCTGTCCAGAAGGTAGCACACCAAAAACAACCCCCACGATCACATTGGTCCAATCCCACACAAGTACACCACATACTGGCAAGGAGGGAACTAGGAAAATAACACAAAAAGGGAGGAGATTTCAACAAAGAATCTACAGATAGATGTAATATCTCTGAAACTCACCCATTAAAAGACAAAGACTAGCAGATTGGATTAGAAAACATAACCCAACAATCTATTGTCGACAAGAGAAACAACTTTTCAGATGAAAATAGGTTGATAATCAGAGGCTGGTGAAAAGTATACCAAGCATATGGCAATTTTAGAAAAGCAGGAGTTGTGATCCTAATCTTTGACAAAATTGATTTCAAAGTGAAGGGCATAGCAAGAGAAGCATTGGCACTATATAATGTTAAAGGGGTTAGTAGGTCAAGTGACAGCATAACAAATACTTGCCTAACAAAAGACCTGTGAAATTTGTCAATCATATTTTCAACAGATGAAAAAAGGAAAAACAGGGCTAAGCCCTGGTGGCGTAAGTAGTTGAGTGCGGAACTGCGACCCGCAGGCTTGGCGACTGAAATCCAGCAGCGGCTCTCAGGAGCAGCGCTGGGTAGCTCCCACGACCACCAGAGGGCAGTGATGCCTGCCCCCCCAAAAAAAGAAAAAATAAAAAAACATTCAACAGTCATAGTAGGTGACTTCAATACATCGCTCTCTGTGAAAGATAGTAGGCTGCAGGGCCACACTCCACAATCAGACAACTCAACCTGACGTAAGTAGAGCTCTCCATCCAAATGCACAAAATTCACATTCTTTTCAAAGTGCACCTGGCATGTATTCAAAAATCGACCACATGGCTGGGGCACAGGTTGACCCTGAGTAAACGCAGACATACAGAGATCACTCAAACTTCCTTCTCTGACCACTATTCCATAGAGCTGGAAATCAAAAGGAAAATTAAAAAACAAGAGCAAACACTTGGAGGAGGAACAACTTTTTTCAAAATGAATGGATACAAGACCAAATTAGAAACCAACAAAATGAGGACACAACCTATCAAAACCTATGAGATAAAAACAGTTATCAGAGGGTGTTTGATCGTGATAATATACACATATGGGAAAGAGAGATTTATGCTATGCAAAAATGAAACAGACAACAACCTGAAACAGCAACCTCCAAAAGAAAGCAAGAGAAACAAAATGCATTGTTGGAGGAAGTAATTAGAACAGAGTCAATAGAATAATGCCTCTAATAGCGAAAGAAAGAAGAAAAATCAAGACAGGTAATTGAGTGTGAAAATGAGAACAATACAAAAAATAAGTGCAGTTAAAAAAAAAAGCTGGTTCGGCTGAGCCCAGGTAGTGTAGTGGTTGTGTGCAGGACTGCGGCCCACTGGGATGGAGATTCAATTCCAGCAGCGGCTCTACAGGAACAAAGGCCCGGCCTCCTACTCCCACCACCAGAGGGAAGTGATTCCCAAAACAAACAAACAAAAAAAGCTGGTTCTTTGAAAGGTTTAACAGAATCAACAGGCTGTTGGCAAACCTACCAAAGAAAGGAAGGAGCAACATCAGTTGCCAGGATTAGGGGTGGAATGGGAAATTACAGCGGACTGAAATTAAAAGATTAATTACACAGTCCTGTGAAGGTATACAACAACAAGGAAGACAAGGACAAATCCTTGGAAAAACAATCCCCAGATTAACTGGAGATGTCAAGAACATGAACAGAACCATAACAACGAAGTATAGATAGGGTTATCAAGAACTGCCAACTAAAGAACTCCCGATCCAGACAACTTCACAGGAGAATTCTACCAAATATTCAGGGAAGAACTGACACCAATTATATTCAAGCTCTTTAGAGCATAGAGAAGGACTGCAGACTCCCAAATTCATTCTATGAAGCTAGTATAATATTGATACTAAAAACAGACAAGGATCATACAGGAATAGAGAACTACAGACATAATATCTATTGAACAGAGATGCAAAATTCCTAAACAAAATTTTGGCCAACAGCATACAGAAGTATGTAAAATGAATAATTCATCATTATCAAATGGGATTCATTCCAGGGATGCAGGCATGGTTCAACAGCTGAAAAAGTTAACACTACCCATCACATTGTTAAGAAAAGGATACGATCACATGATGATAAGTGCAGAAAAAAAATTGTCAACACCCATCTCTAATTAAGATAGTCAAGAAGATATGATTGGAAGGAAATAGCCTCAATATAGCTCAAGTTATATATGAAAAACCAAAAGCCAACATTATAATCAATGGAGAAAAGATGAAAACAGTCCCACCGAAAAAGGGTATCAGACAAGGATGTGCCTTGTCCTCAGTTTTATTCAACATCGTTCTGGTGGTCCTCATTAATATAAGGCAACAAGAGATGAAAGGTATTCACTTCAGAGAAGAAATGAAGCTATTGTTACTTGCAGATGACCTGATTTTTTTATAGAGAGAACCCCAAGAGCTCCACAATAGGATTGCTAGAAACATGGAAGTGTCAAGACATAAGATCAGCAAGTAGATGGTCAATTGGAGATAACATAAAAAAAGATCAAGAAGGTAGTACCCTTCAGAATAGCCAACAGTAAACAAATTTAAAAATCCCAAAAGAGCTATAACCAGGAAAACGGCAGAACACTAGTAAAAGAAACCACAGGTGACCTTCATAAATGAGAGAATTGTCCCATGCTCATGGATTGGAAGAATCAATAACGTAAATATGTCAATCTTACCAAGGATCTACATAAATCCAATGCAATCCCAATAGAAATACCAAATTCTTTTTCAGAGAAATGGGAAAAATTGACTCCCAACTTCATGTGGAAAGGGAAGTAGCCAAGAATTAGCAAAAAACTCAAGAAGAAGGAGTAGGAGGGCTTGCATTACCTGGCTTTAAAAGCTATTACATGTTTGGAGAATGATGACAGCAGCGGACATGCGAGGGTGCTTGCCACAGTATGTTTATTTATGTATTGGAAAAATGATGTACGAGCCCCTAATAAATGATTTTTAATTTAAAATAAAATTAGCAAATAAATGGGAAAAAAAAACTATTATAGCCATATTGGTCAAAGCAGCATGGTACTGGTAAAATACTGACAGGGACTCAGACCAGTGGAAAGGAACAGACAATCCAGGAGTAAAAACAGCATCAAATATAATATGCAATTAAAGCAAATGGTGCTGGGAAAACTGGTATTTTCCTGCAGAAAAATGAAATGATCCTTACCTCACTTCATACACAAGAACAAATTCAAGATTGTTCATGGGCCTCGTGGTCAAACTCCAAACTATTAGGATCATCCATGAGCGAACTGGGACAAATCTAAGAACCTTGCGAAAGGGAATCCATAGACTATCAGAAATAGAGTAGGATACACACAGAGCAGAAGCTAAAACATCAAAAAATTAATAATAAACCCACAGATTGGGGAAAGATAGTTAACAATGACATGTAAGACAAAGGGCTTATTACTAAAATCTACAAAACTGCAAGCCCTCAATAAAAAAATGAACTTTCCACTGTGGAAGTGGACAAAAGACCTAAACAGACAAGAAAACCCAAAAGATCAATAAGCATGAGAAAGAGTACCTGATCACTACCCAGTATAGTTCTTTAATATTTCCTCCTCTCTCTATTAAGACCTTAGTTTTGCTTCACTAAACGTGCTAGACCTGCAGAGCATTCAAGATAGATAGACCCCTCAGAAACACTAATGGGAGTAACAATTCCCTGAGGGCAAGAGAAAAGATAGAGGGGAAGAGGGAACTGATAGCAATGATGAATGTCTAACCCCACTCAAGAGAAACGAACAACAGAATTGTAGGTGAATGGATAGACTGGATGGTGTAAGATATGACAATAATAATATATAATATATTAAGGGTCCATTGAGTGTTAGGAGAAGGGAGGGAGGGAATAAAGAATTGCTGATATCACAGAGTTCAAGAAGAAAAAATGTATTGAAGGAGCAAGGCTGGGGCTCCTACTCCCACCAGAGGGCAGCGATGCCCCAAAACAAAACAAAAAAAAAAACAGATGGTAGCAATTGCACAACTCTGAGCTAATGTAACTGAATTGTAATATCTTCAAGAGCTCCTAATATTTTTAATGGCAAAATTTTACTGTTTTTGTTGTTACCAGGGTTTAATGAGAAGAGAGGGAAAGTCATTGGCTAGAGGGTAGATAGATGTTGACTTAGTTGAAGGGGTAGGCAATATAAGGAAGTTGCTTTAAAAATCATGGAGCTAGAATATACTGGGAGGCTTGTACAGTACTGCAATAACTGATCTATGAGTAGATGCTTCAGTAGACATATACTGTACAGTTCATGGAGAGTGAGAGTACTTATACTCATGGTCATATATGTTTGACATATTATTTGTACATAATTTTATTTGCTGCAAATATAACCATGAATGTGGCGAGAGTACACAGTGGACAATATTATGAAAAGTTCTTAGACTTAACCAAATGCTTTAAGAGAAGGAGCCACAAGGCCTGGGGACTCAGGGCCATAGTCTCAGGGACTCTGAAGCCAATTGGATTCACATTGTTCATGTAGAAAATGTTCTACATTCTGCTTTGGTGAGTAGCTACTACTGTCTCATAAGGTGCAATTATTATCTCCGGAGGAAAAAATAGTGATGAAAATTGAAAGATACATGGAATAGTTAAGTCTCATGGACCACACGAACACCTGTTTCCACAAGTTTGAGATCAGATGAACTAGATGACGTTTGATTTTGGATATTAACAACTCAGAAACGATCACATTTGAAGGCCCTCGATAGGGTAGGAGTTAAATATGGAACAAAATTCAAAATCACAAAAGAAATCAGCATTTCTGGTCCTTTAGAGACTAGTGAGACCCCCCCAAAACTTTAGTTCTTAATTCTCCCGTCACAACTGGAATTGAATTTCACCTGCATGGGTCAATTTTAAGTGAAATAATAGACTCCAAGGAGAACCTGTGAGGCACACACCTTTGAATAATCAACCGTTAGAGCTCAAAGGGGCAGCATTTACCCAAATTTAGAGGAATGGGGGAAGATGGAGGAATGGAAACAAGAAACCCTGGAAGGAAATGGGATATGTAAGAGTATAATAAGATTGCAGTCAAGTTGTAATAAAATTATGTAAATTATTGAATGCAAACCTGATCTTCGGAAACCTAAAACTAATCCATGGATAAAAAGGTTTTCAAACAGCTCGGTATATTGTAGCAGAGAGGATGAAATCCTGGGTTATTTTTTTCATGTAAAATTTATATAACGTTGTTTTATAAATGGATTGTTTTTTAAGTCTGGAAAGCTACTTTTACAGTTGTATGTTAGATCATGTATTTTAGCTAGCTGAGTGCAATATTGTCATGTTTGGCCTAGTGAGACAAGTTGTTTCAGTGAACTATATCCTCACTTTAATAAGAAAAAAATTCATTAATACTTTTGTATTGCCAGTGAAGTTTCTAACACAACTCATAACACTAATGTTTTTGAAAGGCATTTTGCATAATCTATTCCCATTTGAGTATCCCTTTAAAAAGTTTGATCGATGAATCTGGGCATTCAGCCAATAGTGTTGTATCAAACAGTTGCTTGAACTTATCTAGAAATTCATAATCAGTGCTGAATCTGAACTTGTTTGCCCAAAGCAACACTGTCCCTGGCTGACTAAAGTATACCATGGTGGTGAGCAACTTGTCCAGGAAGTAATGGTGGTAGACCACATCAGAGGCGACAACATAATCATAATAAAAAGTTGACTTGGGGAAGTTCTTTTCCAGGTCTTCTCCCCAGACCAATTCTTTCACGTCAGGCAGATGTGCTGCACAGTTTAGGGTGTTTCTTAAAAGATTGTATTGAAGGTTCCCTAAGACATCAGGCAAATCAGTGGCTGTGACTTGAGCACCTAAAAGAGAAGAAAGATTTGTCATAATTGTGCTGTAATTTGAGCACCATAGTTTACATGCACTCCGGGAGACACAGGAAATAGAACTAGGCTCTCAACCTTGACCCAACTGACATGACAG